>JABJVR010000029.1:4570760-4587162 GCA_025773905.1 Chitala chitala
CCACCCACCCACCCACACGTCTGAGATTGTGCCTTGCCATGACAACACAGGTTGCTCACAGCATGATGCTATGTGGTGTGCTTCTGGGGGGGGGGGGGGCAACGGGTTCCCTTAATACAAGCAAACAACCTGAAATGCAAAGTGAGTGAATACGAGCATCCCACAGGTTACCCAATCATGGCAGTAGTGGACTGTTACAACAGGGCAGTGGCTCCATGCCACCAGGGCCGGACTGTCCAAGGACTGATGGTGAATCGAGCTTACTGCAGCCTTCTCAGTCATCACATCTCAACCTGCTCAAGCATTTGTTCAATATCCCTCCAGGCCACGTCCAGATTACAGACCCATCACCACCTCATCTGCAAAACTGCTGGACAGATTTGCTTTGCGAATTTGCATGTATGTGTATATGGTGAAACATTTCACTGTCCTTTCAATTCCAAGGTGGCGAAACAAGTATTCAATTCAACACTTCACTCCTAATACACTTTTACTGATCAATATTCCATTTAATAACTTTAATAAGTGTATCCACAAAAAAAAACAATCAACCACACTGCTAAGCTCACTGGGAGTGTTCAAACTTTTTCCCTGTGTATAAAATTTTACAAATATATTCGATCAACATGCCTATGTGTACCAACACGTTGTAGAGTTGCCAAGCTGTTAAGATGGTCTGATTTAGTAGTAAGTGTTCATTAGACCGAAAGAACTACCTCAGACTATGAAAGACAAGGGAGCTGGCTTGGACAGAAAATACCATGTTCAATATAAGTGTGGTAACAGACTTATAAAGAGCTTTGTTGTAAATGTCAAATTGTTTTTTGTAGCCAATTTTTTGCAACACATCAGTTGGTTAAAAAAAAAAAAACAAACTGGAGACAAATGACAAAAAAAAAAGGGGGGGGTGAGGTGTAATGCAGTCTGGCATGCTGTGTTATAGGACTGGGAGTGCCTGCTTATAGGCCTGTATGACAGACAGCCCACACAGGGAGCAGAGGACGGAGCTGTGCTGGCCTGACTGAGCAGGGGAACGAGGCTTCTGGGTGTGTAGGACAATTGGCCTCTCCGCTCCATCCCTTGTCTCAGTAGAAGGGGTAAAAATAACAATAATAAAAAAATAAATAGAAAATAAAACCCAGAGCCTCAAGGCAACCCCACACTGACGTTAAAACTCTGCAAACTCCTTTGCGCATTTCTCTGTAACAGACACGCGGATGTCTTCCTCGTCATAGTCGTCGAAATTACTTGTGTCTCCTGGACCTCTGCATTTTGGAATAAAAGGAGCTTCTACCTGCAAAAGAAAAAAAAGAAGCAAAAGAAAGGTGGTCAAATTGCTGAACTGAAGTCTTCAACTCCGCACGCACGCAGGCACGCACGCACGCACGAGAACAACTCTGAAACATTAAATGGTACCAACAGTAAAAAGAAAAGGAAAAAAAACTGTTATATCCCATTGACTATGCTGTGTACATGTACAGAATACAATCAAATCAAAAGCAGTCACAATTTCAAAAATCTTTGTAAAAATCAAACAAAGCCTTAATATTGGCCAACAAATTCTACTTGTTTGATCCATTTCAAGTTATTTTGTAATTTAAACTAAAAATCTGTTTTAAAAGAAAAACTACATAGTGACAGCTAAAGAATATCTGCCACAAACAAAAGTTAAAAACAAAATGTTAAATCATACCTTTCTTTCATAGATGGCAATCCAGTCTGTTGTGGCAAACCACTTGTGGTTTTTTATGTCATTTACACCATTTTTCAAGTTGCCAAATCTCTTTGTCAGGTCTACCTGGAGCAAATTCTTCAAGAGATCTTTCAGATCAGAGGTAAAGTGAGAAGGAAATCGTACCTAAAAACCAAAACATACCAAAATAAAGATGAGCATCTAAGACTCTAAGCCATCACACAAAAAACAACACTCACATTCTTCCAGGGGGAAAACCAAGACAATATAATTAATACTGCATCATCATGTCAATTATTGGTAACCCAAGAGTACAAAAACATTACATCAGTGTAATTTGCATTTCAGACAAAGTAAAAGGGCTACAGGACCAGTGTTAAATCACAGTGTAAAAACTACCGGCTGTAGAGTAATCATTACTTGGCTAAAGTTAAAACTGACTAATATGTTCAGCATTGAAGACATAAGACGTGGACTAACATGCACACATGCCTATCAGTCTATATACATTTTGTCTCTTGCATTATTTCAACATGACTCTGTATAGGACTGGGGGAAGAATCTTAGCATACCTTCCCAGACACTATTTTCTCATATATCTGGATGGGCTGCTCTGCAAAAAATGGTGGGTATCCAGCTGCCATTTCATAGATCAGAACACCCAAGGCCCACCAATCCACTGCTTTGTTGTACCCCTATTCAAACACAGTTATATTAATAAGAAAATTTTAATTGTTAATTATTATTTAATTACAAGGCAGATTTCCTGTACGCTGACAAAAAACAGATTAAGCATAAAATTGCAAACCCAAGTTCATAATTTTACATGAGTTACTGAAGTTACTGAAATTACTAAAATGCTATCATTACAAAAGCCTTTGATGGAAAGGTATTTTTTATGCTGGTACAATAAATGTTAAGTTTCTTTTAAGTGTGAAATATACATTTAGCAGTGAGCTGACCTACATGTGAATAAAAATTCAGTTCAGACAGGATGAATGCAGACACTGATATTTGTCACTAATGTTTTTTCTGGAAATGCATGAACATCCACACCTTGCTGAGGATGATCTCTGGTGCAAGGTACTCTGGGGTCCCGCACAACGTCCAAGTCCTGCCTTTTACTCTCTTCGCAAATCCAAAATCTGTCACCTAAAGCACAATAAGATGTAATGAGAAGCGGGTGGACAGAGGCACACGTGCCCATGCACTCGCTCACACTTTGTTAAGATGGTACTGAACGGTAAAAATTATTTATTACCTGAATATATCCATGCTGATCGATGAGTAGATTTTCAGGCTTAAGATCTCTGTAGATGAGGTCTAGCGAATGAAGGTACTCAAACGTCAACACAATCTGAGCTGCATAAAATCGAGCATGTGGTTCACTGTGGAGTGCACAAAGAGATGGTTAGAGCCTTTAAACCAGAGAAAAGGGCAAACTGGCAGGATCCAGACAGAAATACAGTACATTTGACCTCAAAAAGAAAATTCAATCATCACTGTCTGCATAGTAAAACCCAATGCTATACTAATTTCATCAAGATGCAGTACAAAGATGTAATCATGTCATAACTCCAACTATTCCCCATTTTAATTTATAAAAAAAAAAAAAAAAAAAAAAAAATACTCCATTTTACCTGAACCTTCCAATCCGTCTTAGATGTGAAAACATTTCCCCACCAGGAACATATTCCATCACCATGTACAAGTTAGAATTGTCCTGAAATTAAAATGTGACAATGTTGTAATACATTTCAATTGACAAGCAGCTTGTTTGTTAGCATATGATATTCTTAAATAGCTAATATCAATAAGTGGAAAAAAAACCCTGCATTAAAGGCACATTGGAACATATTCACTTTCCACAACAACACTGTTCATCATTAACAGAGCCGGTGAGTGCTTCACAACGCTGCCATTTCTTCAGCTTGCTCTGCGGGCTCTCACACTCTACCTTAAAGGCATATTCCAGTCGGACGAGAAAGGGAAAGCACACGGCTTGTAATATCCTCTTCTCGTTTAGCGTGTGCTCTATTTGCTTCAGCTTCACCACCTTTAAGACATTCATCAAATGGTAAAGATACAATTAAGAAATGATTTAGCCCGTGCTCACAACACGCGTTATTCAACTTTAAAATACAGGATATACATTTAGCAAAATAAAAACTGAAAAAAGCTTAATGGTTAGTAATTTACATTATTTGCTGGACTTTCAAAAAGATACCACTTGATTGCACCTTCTGTTTGTCCAGTATTTTCATGGCGTAGTACTGCTCTGTTCCTCCTCTGTGCCTAACCAGCATGACCCTACCGAAGGAGCCTGTGCCCAGGGTTTTTAGCCTCTCAAAGTCGTCGAGGCCAGTTGTGCTCTGATGGAACACAAAGCACAGGACTAATTAATTAATTACCGAAAGGGCGGATTACTGAATCATCTGCATGAAAAACTGTCCTCTTAAACATCTGGTACCAAGACAAAAGACCTTGCATTTTTAACTTCACTTTACTCTCTCATTAACGTATGTTATTTACACTAGAAAAGAAAAAGTGTTACTGACTTAACATGTGACTAATAAAGTAAGCTTCTCACCTGTGGTGGACACTCCCATTTTCGTAGAAAATCTTCTTTGGCTCTAGCTAAGAACTCTTTCACTAGAGGAAGTAAATAGAAAAAAGACAATCATTTACAGATAAACCATGTTGCAGCATTACATAAGCAGGTCATCAAAAAGAGAACCTATCCCTTCATGTAACAGGTACTTAAGTTTGATGTGTCTGTTAACTACAGTGGCAAGCTTTATAAAAAACTACATTCGTCTAAAGAATGTTTAAGTGAGGTAACATGTTTCACAGCTTTGATAAAAAAAAAAAACACTATTGTCTAATTCCTATATAGATATTTTACAAATTTAGTCAGGCAATATTACAAGTTATGTAATTAACTCTTGCATTTCAGATCAACAGCTAGCCAAAATTAAAAGCCTGAATAACATTTTCAGTGGGGACAGCAGAGCTTTTAGACAGCACTGAAAAGCACAAAGCTACAAGCAAGACACACATACACCAAGCAATCTGTCCACAGTCACAGACTTACAAAAAATCAACCATTCATCCTAACTTGAATTTGATTAATACAACCACTCAATGCAAAAGAATAATACATTAACAAAAAAAAAAGTTTACTTTTAATATAAAAGATAGGTAAGGTGTGTATTCTGTGACTGTGGACTACTGAAAGAACGAGCGTACCAAAAATCTCTACAGTTCACCAAAGGTTTGAAGGATCATTCACCAACATGGACGGTATAAGGAGGAGAGAGACAGAGAGAGAAAGAGAGAAGAGATAAACGTTTTTTCCTTAAGTACATCAGACACAGAGCGGATTAGACAACACAAAAGCAGAACACCAGAGGAAATAGAGGGACTTGTCGCACTCCTGTATTAACCATTACTCCATCACAAACACATTATTAAATAGACATATAACAAGACGTGCCAATTGCTGCCAATTTAATACAAGAAGCAACAGTGTTGGGCCCAGGTTTAAAATATTAAACAAGCAACAGTGGTATAAACAAGAAGCAGAAGTTGATCACAGCACAGAAAGACAAAACAAGTCTAATGTGTCAGCTGATTCATAAAACAGACAACACAGTTACAAGTGCAACGTCACTACTGAAAAGAAAAAGCTTTGGAGAGACTGGAAATTTGAAAGGCATAATTTAAGCAATTAGGCATAACCTGAAAATGTATAAAGAGAAATCAGTACTGGACAACAGTAAAAGTAACCCAAGTTGAAGAACCACCTAGCCATACCAACAGCATGTAGCATAGCCTTCTTCATTTCATTTTTTGTTAACTCAGGACAACTGGGGGAGGGGGCAGCAGAAATAAAACAGACATGTGCCCTCATGTACTGTCCACCAAAACAGACATGTGCCCTCATGTACTGTTCACCAAAACAGACTTCATTTTCTTCTTCAATGTTCTCAAGCTTTTCTGAACTCTGAGCATTTTCAGTTTCATCAGGGTGTTACCCTGAACCGCCACAATGTTGCTGCAATGAAGTTAGGAAAAAAAGAAATCTGTGTTAAACTGAAAAACAGCACAACCAATCAGAGGCAAGTAAAAAGCTTGTCTCTGTGTAGAATGGAAACTCCTCATATAGATAATCTACAAAAAAGGCGTTATAAACAAAATTCTCAAAAAGCTGACAACTGGCCTACAACAGTGCACTTCTGAACTTGTACAACAAGTTTCCTGTACTACAACAGCAGACGGGAACCGAAAAAATACACACATGGTTTTGCAGGAACTTGCTTTCACTGTGTCTGCTGTATTAGATTAACCAGGTACACAAAACTGCTGAGAATCAGTGAGAACAGAGAAGTGAATGAAGAAAATGCTTTTGTTAAAATTAGCTAATGGGAGTTAATGGGAAAGTAGGAACACACAGGGAGGATCAGTGGAGGGTTTCAGAACATGGCACCACCAAGCAGAGCACGTCGGATATTTACCAAGGACCAAGCAGTTGCTGAAGTGTTAGGCTCATATGAAAAATGACTTAAACATTTTAAACAAAAAGAAAATGCAGAACTGTACATTTGAGAGTGCAGATTCTACACCATAAAGTCTGTGAATGTTCCTCATGTGTTATAAGCACCCAGACATGCACAAACCTTCGGAGAACGTTGCGCGTTATGCATGCTGTCATAATAATACATAGTTGAAACTATGCGTGGATTTGGCAGCAGCGTTTTCAGGTCACCCAAATTGGCAACGGCCACAATCTCACACGTGGTGCGTGGCTCATTTACATTTGAGTTCTCAGAAGCGTTAATGTCAATAAGCGATGATTTCAAAACAGTGTTTGGGTCATTTACTGCGAGTGAGAAACTGGACACTGTGAGCAAAGCAGAAATGATCAAAAATTGCGATTATTATTACTTTGACTTGGGAAAGTGTTTAAAATTTGCTATTCTGTGCACATTTGCAGAAATTTTGTAAAATTGCTAAGTAATCATGTCCCCCCCCCGAGATTTTGCCCTTAAAAATATAGGATGCAGGTCTTATTCGGTGGCAGGTGGTATTCGGGATTATACGGTATACTACCTCGCTACCAAAGGACCTGGAAATGGAGCTTGTCAGCTGTAAGACACATTTGTGCACGTACTGCCTGGTACAGTAAAGTGGAGAAGCAGACCGTTTTCAGAACTATAGGCGATAACAATCAGGGATAATACGCACACACCGTGTGTTTGAGTTTACAGCACATACATCTGATCATTGACGTCTTATTTTTCCAGGACAACTTCAAGGTCAAGATAGTTCTTTTTTCCCCAATAACTTACTACAGTGTAGAACCTTTCACAGCAAAGTACATGCCACCTACATAATAACAGTCTCTGTTCAGTTACAAAAGCACTTTCTGAGCCATGTGGCTTCAACTGTGGTCTGATACAGAACAAAAGGAGTACCTGAATCATTGTAAAACCATGTTAAGCTTCTTCCTTATGGTCATACAAAACATTAACATTTTAGTATTGTGTTTTAATGACAGGTTTGCTCTGTTGGCAGCTGAACGTATTTAAACTTAGTGAACAGAGAAGTACATTGCACCACGTTATTATTATTACAGAAAACTGCTATATTTACAGCACGTCACCACATGGGTCCTGAAAATAGTGCCCTACTCTATTTGAAACTCACAGCATTTCAGGTACCTATAGACTATTCATCATTTCTTCAGTATTATTTCAAAGTCTACTCTGGCTCTGCATTCAGTTCTCTTAGAAAAGAAGAATGGATAAACCTACATCAAACTGCAACATGCTGCAAAATGATGAACCAGTACCAACCAACTGTACTTTTCACAAGCACATCTTTTGGTCATTCTTTGACCACATCAGAGTGTATTCAAAGTATTGGCTGGTGTTACAAATTTCTGACAGGACAAAAACAAGATGCCACTTTAAAAATGTGATGGGGAGGAATCACTGTAACAGCCAAATATTACAAATGAAACAACTAACAATACATTATTATTTGTGTGGGACAATATGAACACTCTAACAGCTGCTGAAATGGCAACTGCTTTCACCACCCACAATATTTCCTCATTTTATCACATTCAACAGGTCTGTGCAGTGAAGACTGTCCGCCATGTCCACTTCCCATACAGCAAAAGGCATCACCTATAAAAATGCTGTTCTAAACATCTTCACCTATTTTCAAGCAGCTTACAGGGAACTTCATGTAAACGATCTTGAAGCGCAGCCTGTTCCAATTGTCACAAAAGCCAGAGCCACACTAATAAGCCTAATGCTGTAGAGCTCCACAAAGAAAACATTCAGATGATCACCAAGTATCTTGGGAAAATTTAAACCAGTACAAATTTACATTAAGTTACTGTTCTTTTAATCAGGTTGGAGAAATAAAATGAAGTACATGTAAAATTGCCCATTATATAGGTTAATGTGAAGCATGTGCCATCAGACCAGCTCCGACGGTGGACACCTACTACATCTGTCCCAGCTGAGGGTAAATTCAGAGACATGAGGCCCATCGATGTCCTGGCTCTTCTGGTCCTGGCTCCCCTTGCGATACTTGTGAAGGAAGCGGCTTGCCAGGTCATCCAGTTTTTGAAAAGCAGGTTTGGCGCCAGCCATTTCCACAACATCGACAGCCTCGAGGCTCTCAAAACACTTCCAATTAGAACATCGGAGATGTTTTAAACTCTGAGCATTTGCAGCATAGCGCTGACTTCCTGTTTTCAACGTACAGAGCCGATGCTTGGTTTACCACATACATAGTTAGCCTCACTTCCTGTCAATGATAACGGGGTTGAACTTCAAAAATGACTGGACGCAGCAACAATTTTCTGCACTTACAACGTTCATCTGTGGAATATGCCCTGCAACACACACGTAAGTAACCTGTGATTTTCATTTGAGGTTTCCTACTGTGAAAGTTGTACATCTGAGGACCTTGCTATGTTAACAGAATAGTAATACAATAAATGCAATATTTTGTTATTAAACTCCCCAAGAAAAGTACAAACAAAAATTATTGGATAAGCAAAACATAAACCATTTACAGAAATTTGACATTACTCACATTTTCAGTTTCACACAGAAACCACATACAGCTGTGAGACTGTTCTGTATTTCAAAATTTTTATACGTTTAAAACAAACAGGAGACTAATTTTCGTCAAATGTACACTACTTACAGCATTTTACGATAATACACAATATGTGAAAATCACAAACTCACTTCAGCTGTTCATGCTTATTAAATTCATGCTCAATGTAAAAAGAATGAAAACACTGGCAATGCACAGCAAATCAAAACGTTTTAAAGTGTAGACAAAAATGCAATTAACTTAGCAAGCGAATGTTACACGTAACCAAACGTTTTCTCCAAAACGTGTTTGAAAGTAAACGGCGACCTCTAGTGTCAAGTTTATTTATAGCACATTTAAGTAAAACAAAAGTTGACCAAAGCGCCGCACAATATAAAAACATAAAAACATCCACATACAAAGATATCACAAGATGCAAGGCGAATTAACACAAATATATATAAGACAAAAGTATAAAACTGACTGAACAGAAAAGGAAAAATATAATGTTTCAACCAGATGTAAAAGACAGGGTAAAAATGGCTTTTAAGCCTGGATTTAAAAGTTGCCAATGTTAAAGCAGCCTGATATGCAGAGGTAGACTGTTCGACAGTTTTGTTGCAATAACCACAAAAGCACAATCTCTTTTAATCTAGACCTATGAACAGATAAGAGCATCTGGTTGGATGATTCAAGTGTCCTGTCGGTGTGTGGGAATGTAAAAGCTCTGAAAATAACAATACTACAAAACTGCCAGGGAATTAGATTCTACATAACTGTATCTACCATCCAAGTTTAGCACATGAAGAAAAAAAAAAAAAAAAAAAACACCTAGCGCATAATTAAAAAAAGACAAAACAGTATTTTCTTTTAATGAGAAGTTCTAAAATCTGTATCATTTCTCCTGGAAAGCTACAATACTCATGTTTGTTCTTCCATTCTGAGAAGTGCACAGATACATAAGAATCAGTATCTTATTCTACATGACAAAATATTAATTCCATGGTAACATGTTCATATTCTTAACCATTAGTTCAACAATCAATTGCCAGAGTAAAAACAGTCGTAAAAACTCATCCACTATAATAAATGCCTTCATAATTAAATATTTAGGCAATGAAATTGTGTCAAAAGTTAAGCATATTGTCAAAATCACTGAATGGTAAAGTTCTCAACATGTAGTAAGCCAGGATTTTGCACAAAACTGTTATATAAATGATTACTTGAATGATTCAATTAGTAAATCCTCAATTAAAATTTGTTTGACTCTTGGCGATGGACACCATTTCCTTCTGTGTGTCAAGCTGTCAGATGCAACAAACAAGACACAAAAACAAGAAATGACAAAAAGTAATTTCTGCAGAAAACCATTTTAAACTGAACAGAAAACATGATACATTGCATCTTATGCAAAAGTGAATGTTCACCAGGACAGCACATCTAGAGCACTGCAAAAAAAAAAAAAGCTGTGACACACATTACATGAAAAGTGTACCAGCCACAGTAAATAATAAGCCTTCTTTAAACAGAATACATTTTTGGGATATGCATCTATAAAGGAATTTCTATCAATGTTCAAAATAGTTACATCCAATTTGTACAGGACAAGAAATCTTGGTAACCAGTAACGGAGGAAGGACCTTTCACTTCATGTAACCTCCTCAATGGTTGTCAGTAACAACCTGTCACGCCATCACACATTTCACAGCAATAACATGTAATGAGATGGTGAATTCAGATGGGTGTAAAGTTATCAGGATTCTCTGTGTATAATTACCCCACCTACCCAAGTAAAGATAAACCTAATTTTTAAACTAAATTCAGATAGCATTAAGAATAACAACATTTGAGTTGTTACTTTAGAATTACAAATATCTAAAAGAATGACTTTTGTAGTTTCTGTTTTCACAATCAATGTACTCTTTACCTCTCCTTCAGGTAAACAAATGTTTTTGTCTGATTACTCAATTAACTGCCAGAAAAATTGTTACAATACTCAATTTTTTTTACCCAATGACTAAGCATGAGGCAGAAAACTGCTTCCAAAGCATAAAGTCTAATTGGATTCTCCATAAGTGATTCTAACACATTAATAACATTTAGGATACAAAGGTATGTAGTTAGACCCATAAGAGTGTAACAGGGAACAATGTATTAAAAATGAGCCCAAAATAATGTCTGGGAAGACTTGAAACAACAACAACAAAGATGCAGGTGTTAAAAAACAGAATAATGGTTTGTGTGAAATGCAAACAGAATGCTGAACAACAGAAGGTCATTCAATACATAAATCTTCACATTTGCATCTATAAATATTAATATATAGTGTACAAAAGCATTTGCCTATATGTGACTGTTTTGAAAAGAAACAACCATTATACAATTTTAATAAAAGTTGTAATACATTTTATATGCACTGTATATTTCTGTAGTGTTTTTTTTTATCTGAATCTTAAATTTGAAGTCAGTGATAAAGCACAGGCCCCATTCTGCCTAAGCCTAGCTGAAATGTCTGTATGAAGTGTATGAAGATGCTGTGCTAGCTATTCTCAAAGTTTAGCATTTATCAACAATCACTTAAAAAAAAAAAAAAGTACAACATTCCTAATACAATAACAGGTACAACTGCCAAGTAAATCCAACTAGAGTACAAGTCAGCTAACCAGCTTGCGCTAAACCAAAAATAAGATATTTAAAATCAAAGGAAAAAACATGCAAATGAAGACATTAAAAAAATCTATATTTTGGACTCAAAACTAATCTGATGATCATTTGCTGTCCATACTTATTGGTATCATTTAATTTTTACTACATTTACTGAACACTTTACAAATGGCTCAAGAAAGCATTTTCTACAAGACTGTTAATGGTTCCAGACTAGGTTTGGGTATCATAACGATATTTTTGGGTATGCAAAAACAGCAACAGTATCCCTTTAATTACATTCATTTAAAAAAATCTATTGTGTAATGTGCGCTCTTTATAATAAACGCCTGAAGAGTGTGTCGATGTACAGCAACAGCACATGTATTATACATGTGTTTCTGTTATCTATATATTATACTTTGCATGAGGACTATTTGATTTTGACTATTTGATTTAACAACAGCTGTGGTGGGTTGGCGCCCCGCCCTGGGTGTCCCCTGCCCTGCGCCCTATGTGCTCTGGGATGGGCTTCAGGCTTCCCCACGACCCTCACCAGGAATAATTGGTTGAGATGATGGATGGATGGATTTAACAACAGACATATAGTTTTGGACAAAGAAATCTTGCCTCAATCTATGTTTTTGGTACATTTTCACCAGTTAATGTGACTTTACGCCAGTTTACACCGGCGCAAAGTGGCATAAACTATATTTTTGCCAGTTTACGCTGCATGTCCTGGCGTAAACAGGTTTGCACTGGCGTAAACCCAACCCTGGTTGGAATTACATTTTACATACAGAAGGGGTTTGCAGACCCTACCGCAGTTCAACAATCACTAAATGGAGCATCACCACAGCCATATTAAAAGGGTTTTCACCAAAGTGGCTCAAGGTGGTTATCAGGACTGAAATCTGCAAAAGTCATCATGGTCGGACATGCAAAAGTTAACCATGGGTGGGTGTAAATATTTACAGGTCACAAGCACTTAAGATTCCACATTGAAGGGAACAAGCTCATTTTTAAAGAGACATTGTTTTAATGAACTATGGTGAACAGGATCAACATAACATACTAAGTATCCATTAAAAAAGTTGTGACGATTATGTGGCAAAGTGGTACAGACAAATACATTACAACAAAGAGGCTGGAGTTTGGTTCTCTTCCATTGTGTATATCATACGTACTCTCAGGAACCTCCCAATTCTCATAGCATAATCAATTTATGCTCATGTCATACATAATAATGAAACAAGTCTCAAGAGTCTAAGCTGTTTAAAACTGGTATATACATAGGTCTAGCTGTAAAGAGAGGTAACAATTCATATGTAGAGAAAATGCAATAACTGCAGGTGGTTTAAAGACAGCTCATTTTCCATAAGCGAGATGTGATTTTTGAGAAACTTGCAGTGATCAACAATCAACATTAACATAGAACTTGCACTGCTGAACAATTTCATAGAAAGTTACTTGTTAATGATTTTTCTTTGCAACAATTAGCCATGCATTTTTACAGTATACACAAAATGGCAAGACTGAGCCGTTGGGCATACAAGAACAAATGAATTTTCCCCAACATCCAATTTAACAGAATAAGGCATTTCTTTGCCTAAAAGACAACTTTTGTGTAGCAAACTTTTAATTTTGTATTCTTCAATGAACATACATTTGCAATTGAATTCAACCAACTTCATAATACATGAGCTATGTACGTACTTCATAAAATATGAGCAGTAGCTGAATCAGTCAACAAGCTTTGACAAAAATGAACACAAGACAGACAAAAAAGTAAGAATGCCAGATCAACAGTGGCCACCAGTACAACAAAATTGTTAGCGTTTTTTTTTTTTTTTTTATAAGAAGGAATAGTCTGACCTCAGAACACAGAGAAAACTATTTCACACTTATGGTATTCCAATGTTGAAGTTTTCAATAACCGTACAAACCAAGAGGTAACTGGCAAAAAGAACCCAACATTTAAAAATATCCTCGTTAACAGCCTTCACTATTAATCACATGACAAACATGAACTGTCTGAAAAGATTACAAAACCTACTGCCAGAATTAAAAAGGATTAGACATGAAGAACATTTTTACATAGAATTTATCTTCATTTCATAACAATACTTATAAGAATGAAATTCTTTTTATCTGGAAAAAATAACTGGTATTTACCCCAATTGCAAACTCCTTCACAGGTAACATGCAATTACAATGAATGGGCAGTAAGAGGTGCTCAGCGATGGTAACTGCTTCCCCACATAATGGCTTGTGTTCCCCTGATTCGTCTACGTTTTTAAACATGCAACAAAATATTTTGAAGACAAACACAATGGCGAGTCATCACATGCTCAGTGTTAAGACATTGACCCCCACCTGCCAAGCCTTAAACCAGCCAGAGTACACACATAACACAAAATATGAACAATGACAGTCATTATTTTGAACAGGGTGCGCACCTGTCTTTTTTTAATTGAGTCAGCGACACCCACCTTGACTTATGTATAGTTAAATATGGAATACTCAACCCAAATGGAGGATAAATGTTTTTAAACTCAATGTGTTTTGCTTGCAAAAATATTAAAATCATAATGCAAACCATTTCTCAAAATGCTACATTTAGATATTACTCCAAAATGATGCATCATTTGCCTTCATTACAAGAGTTTTAAAAATGAATTGTAAATAGAAATAATCAAACTTACAGGACTGATACCAGTCACTCCTGTGGAAGCAAGAATATTAAGGTTTCTTTTTAAGTGTGTCGCTGTTTTTTTTATGGACTTTGTGTCTGCTAATAAAGTTGAATTGGAAACAAAAATGTAATCTTATTGAACTTCTAAAGTTCCAAACAGGCTGGGAACATTTAATGAACTAAATTAAGGGAAAAAAAGTTATTCCTTGAAAAAACGGAAAAACAACACAACATCTCAACCATAACTGCTGCAGCAATAATGTAAATACAATATACATGCCAGCCAGGGGCCTCCACACAGCATAAAATGATAAAATAAAAACTACAGTCTGAGCAGCTAAACTTCAGCTTGTAAAATTCTGTACAGAAATGCTGTGACAGGATGTATACAAAGAGAATCCATTGTAAACACCGTTTGTACAATTACTAATCACAGCAGTCAGTAACTACTGGCAAATGTGGCATATTCATTTTTCAGGACATAAAAAATGCTCACCCATTCTCATGTGCACCCATCATACTTTGTATTAAATTATGGGACCAGAGTGGAAAAAATAGGCACTAACTGACTAGATCTTTGAAGGACTGACACAAAACAGTTCCTCAAAAGTAAACATGCAAATCCAAAAGACCTGAGTGACCACTTACATTCAAGTAAGGTTACTTTTTTTCTCCACGACTGTTAAAGTATTTGCATGTGATAACTTTATGGACAGTCAACTTCACTACGTATCAGAAACAGCTCCAAGCTCAGTCGGACCATACTATACACAGTAAACAACTAGAGAGCTTGGTACGACCTCAAACACAATCACTAATAAGACAAAACGCATTTTAACATAATTTACAGTTCGGTTACATTATGGATACACAATCCGTCAGTAAAGAACAATGTCCTGCAAGATTAAAAACAACCATCTAAGGAAACGTAAACAATACACAAGTGATTCGACACTTGAAGCGTATTTTGTGTGGAAAAACCCCCATTTTACCCCCTATCGTGAATTTTATTCGCTGCTTGCCAAGTTGACATGGTCGCTGATAATACACCAGCCAAGCCCTTCAGCCAAAACCAGGCCCTCCGTCTCTGGGGAGCTGCTGGGGTCTGTGAACTTGCCCTAATTCTGCTACATGTCTGTAAAATAAAAATTAAAAATACCCCCTCCCACGACAGCACATCGTTTATCATCTAACGGAGGAATGTGTCTTATGCAATGGCGACTTGGCTAACCGGTGTGCCCTTGAGATACTTAATGAGCAGAAGGATCGTCTAGTGTCCTGAAGGTGTGCACTGCGTGTTTGTTTACCGCACTGGGTAAACCGGGCACCGTCAGCCCTGCGCGGAAACGTCGCGGGGGTTTCCTAATAAAATGAGTTGGACTACACGACCAACGCTTGTGTGATGAGGGAGACCCACACACCACTTGGTCTGCACAGTTTGACGGACTTTTAAAAATTCAGCAAGCGAGCCACTAAGATGAATCCACAGCACCCGTCGCTCCTGCGGTATCTCGCCCCTGGTGACACTCACTTTAAATGTGGGTAGTCTGACACCTCCACCATTCCCAGATTACATTTCTTGGAACGCGCTCCAGGAGAAGCGTCCGTCCTACCCCGAGCGGCTGCTGCAGCCCCCCTCCCCACTGCCGCTAGCGCACCGGACAGCCCTCCTCTGCCTAGGGCTCAAGCGCAGTTGCGACCCGTAACGCCGTGAAGTGCAGCTCTTCTCCTCGCAGCGCCACTCACCGCTCTCCACCTCGCCGCCTTTCTTGGCTGTGGCTGCGTTTCCCATCGCGAGGAAGACACGCGGCAGGTCGCAGTACACTTGGCTGTAATTCCTCCAAAATGGTTACCGTTACGTTCCTCGGTTTAGAGAAGATAATTTAGGCACATTAGCTAGCTAGCTAAGTATCTATAGCTAGCTAGCTTTATATGTTAAAAAAGACACAAAAGTACGCCTGTACACCCGTCTATCGGTTTTTTAGTCTTAATCTCCTTGATAACGACACACATCCACGCCAGTTGTCTCGAGCGTCAGCTTCCACCGTTAATTCTTTTCTCTACACCACCGCCGTAAAAAAGTGCCCGCGTGCACACAGCAAAAATGACAGGAAATCGATAACCGGATGTTCCAAGAAGAGTGACATCAAGTGGTTGAATTCGGACCAAAGCATCTGACCAAAGACTTCCTGATGCGGGAAGTAGCCAGTTTCTGTCGTGTCCAGAAGGGGGGTTAAAAAATATATAAT
>JABJVR010000029.1:4596938-4620295 GCA_025773905.1 Chitala chitala
TTTATAGTGTGTGTGTGTGTGTGTGTGTGTGTGTGTGTGTGTGTGTGTGTGTGTGTGTGTGTGTGTGTGTGTGTGTGCAAGAATGTAATAAATGAGATGCAGATATCCATAGAGGACAACTGGAAGTTTAGACAAACTTGGACTTATGCATCAGTTGGAAGCCAGGCAGTGGTTGGGTGACATAATTCAGGTGGGAAAAGGAAAACCTCATAGGCTTAAACAATTAGTTTATGAGATGTCGTTTTTTTTGTTGGTTTCAAATTGTAAGGACAAACAAACATAAAAAAATATTGAGCGTTAATAAATCTGTCCAGTGCCAGTTTGCTCCAGGAGCTGGTCTTCAGGGGCCAGTTTTATTGTAACCCTCATTCTTCTCTTTGTCAGCTGCACTGTGCTTATTTTCCAAACAGAGCACCTGAGACAAGGGGCCAATACAAGGACTTTTTATTAGCTGCTGAACTGTCCCAGAATGTCTGCTGTTCCATACAGAGTAAAAAAAAAATAAAAATAAATTTCAGGTATAACTGATGAGCAAGGGGATGAGTGCAACTGGATCTGAGCATGCATACTATCTGTGCTTTTAAATCAGAATTTCGTTCGTGCCTACAATAACTGTCTCTTTTCATTTGATAGGATCTCTTTGATAAGAAACTGTGAGAAACTCCCAGCTCAAGACCACTTCATTGTCCAGGAATACCTGGACAAGCCTTTCTTAATGGAGGGCTACAAGTTTGACCTGAGGATCTACATCCTGGTCACGTCGTGCGACCCGCTGCGCATCTTTCTGTACAACGACGGTCTGGTGCGGATGGGCACGGAGAAGTACCACACGCCAAACGAGTCGAACCTGGTGAGGGAGCTGGAGGCGCCAGATGTCTCATTAAACATTAAAGCCATTTCCTGGATTCCTGCGCTGCCCTCCACCGCCTGCTTTATCGCATGCAGATCAGATTCTGTTACACGTTGTCTGACACATAAAAGTGGTGCCTGACAGAGTGAGATTAATGAAGAATCTCTTAGACCCTGATTGCACAAACAAAGCAGCAACTAGAGACAGTGTAAAAGACTTGAGCTAGAGATTTTCGAGAACGTTCGATTTCTACTTTTTATAGATCCCAAAGCACTAAAAAAAGGTCAAAGGTCCAACACTGAGCATGCTCCAGGTTTTAAAAGAAAATTGGAAAAGAGAATGTCTAACTTGCATTTCCACAGTGGAACGATGAGTTGGTGATGCTGGTATGAAGCTTTAATGGTGCCTAAAATGCTTTATTAGTTTTTTTTTCTCCTTTTGTCTCTACAAAGAATCAACTATACATGCATCTAACAAATTACTCTGTGAACAAGCACAATGAGAACTTTGAGCGGGACGAGACTGTAGACAAAGGCAGCAAGAGATCCATTGGGTGGTTTACAGAGTTCCTACGCACCAATGACTACGATGTGGCGAAGTTCTGGGGAGACGTGTCTGTAAGTTCAGCTCACCTGTATGTAGGAACCCTTTGTGCTTTACAGGGACACATACTCCCAAACTCACACGATGCTCATTTCCTGTTACAGCCATGCTTGTACGTTTTTGCTTGGTGTGCCCAGATCTTTGTGCTTCTTAGCTGGTAGAAATTGGCCCATGACTTTATGGGTTTTTGTGCTGTAGTGTTGTGTTTTTCTTTGTATTCAGTGCTTTAAGGTTGGCTGTATGGAAAAGCACATAGTGCGCATTAATGAGGAGATGCATTAAAGGTCTGTTCGCAGTGCTGTGTGTAGCTGTTGTCATTGTTGTTTCATTCATTATATTTATTTACTTGCACAGAACGCTGGCTTCTGTCCCAGAAAGAACAAAGATTTTTAGATTTTTAGAGTTCTGATGTGGCACAGTGTTTCATGTTAGTAGAACAAATTGCATAGCATTTTTGTGAACAGCTATGCTTTGTGAAATGCTAAATTGCTGGGGATTAAAAAAGATATCCCTTTAAACTGTGCTTGCTAACAATTGGGAATGCTATTTTAGAGTAAATTAAGTTACTGAATTGGCTATTGGATTGTTTCCAAATTATTGATTACCTATTTTAAAGAATTTCTATTTTGAGGTAATTTTTATTCTGTGGTTATTTTCAAACTGATGGTATATTTTACATGCAAAAAATAAACTATACATTATATGAATCTCAGTTTTCATCAGTCAGAAAATCAATTTAAAGAGTGTATACTCAGCCTGAAAGTACAGCAAAATCTGTTGATAAATAATAGAAATTGTGGATATGTGGTGTAACAACATAGTTATGCTAAATGAGGTTGACATTCCCTCATAAAGAGGTCCAGAGATGACAGATGTTCTCATATCACTCGTTTGATGGAACAGGTCCATGTGGTCTGCTGCGTGTGCTGTTAAATCCTTACAGTTTTGGACTTCTTGCCCTATAAAGGTGGCAGAAGTTCTCAGTTTTGGTCTAATGTATGTGCAGTTCCACATTAATGAATTAGACGTGAAGAATAACTTTAATCAGTTACAGTGTTTTTTAGTAAAAAAAAAATATATATATAAATTTCCCATCATTTATGCTCTTCATATAAATCGAATATATTTTTTTCTCAACTTAATTGCATTTGGTCTATCATTGTTATGCAAGTCCCACTCCTTGAAATTATTAATGGATCATTAGTGTACAAATTAAATAATTAACTGTAAACAATTGACTGAGCAGAACACCTAGGCAGATTTTAATTAATAGCAACCAGAAAAATTTGGAGGATGGACATTAATTGGATAAAGAACTAGGGTCTATCTTGCCCTATGTCCTGTGTTTTCTTACTCGAGGTAGGATATGTTAAAGGTCAATGTGAAATGTGTCAAAATTAGGAAGGAAGAAAGTTTAGTTAATTATAAACTTAAAAAATTGGTCAAGGTTTTGAAGATATATTTAATATCACTTAATTTGGATGCCCAAACCATCCTAAAAAGAAACTGATCTTTAACCCAGGTAAATAAACATAATGGTTTGCATGGACCGGGACAGAGAACCAATCAGAAAACGTATATTATCTCTTTTGCAACCATGTTCACGGTAGTGAATATGATAGGCTATTTTGGGAAGGTTCTGTTGAAGTACTTAATGGGAAAACATGAAATGTTTGTGAAGTTGGGTCCTGGTTGAAAATTTGTGTGTACAGATTTGCTTGTGCCAGTAATATTTGTTACTGCAGTTTAGTGGTGTTGTGTGTGTGTGTGTGTGTGTGTGTGTGTGTGTGTGTGTGTGTGTGTCAGTGAGCAGGATGCTAATCAGAGACACTGATCCAGCTGCCGGAGCTGGTTGTGAAGACTATGATGGTAGTGAGAGGTGTGTGTGTGTGTGTGTATTTGTCGGTCTCTCTCTCTCTCTCTCTCTCTCTCTCTCTCTCCCTCTCTCTGAGCTGTACGCTGATCGGAGACACTGTGTTGCAGGAGCTGGTTGTAAAGACCCTGATTGTGGCCGAACCTCACGTGTTGCATGCGTACCGAATGTGCCGCCCGGGTCAGCCACCAGGGAGCGACAGCGTCTGCTTTGAAGTGCTGGGATTTGACATCCTACTGGATCGCAAGCTCAAGCCCTGGCTTCTTGAGGTATGTGGGTGTTAGGAGGTGGCGCTGTTCATTTCCACTGTCAACCTCTGTCAGCACTACAGAGACCGGTGTTTTGAGGATGGGGGGTGGACAGCATTTTTATGTTTGTAGACATTTTGTGCATTTTTTTTTTTTTTAAGTGAAAGTTCATCATGCAACTGCAGTATACAATTTTTAGCTGTTGCTGTTAACTTCAAAAACAATAAGAATGCACTGGCAGAAAAAAATAGTAATTACCTTCTTTTGCATTTGAAACTGTCCATTTGTATAACAGTTGAATTCATACAAGCAAAAGTAATACCATGTACAGGTGTTAATCCACTGTGCATATATCACTGTGAATCCACTGTACATTTCTGTCATTGGTTATAACAATAAAGATGCATGGAGTACCTATACAGCAATGTCAGTTGTGCACAAAGACTGTATCTAAAAAATATTGTTTCTGAAATGACTATGTGACAATAGATTAAGACCGCCCTGTCTATGGCTTCTCTAATTTAACTTGAAATGTGTATGTAACAATGGCACTAAATCACCATCGATTAGATATCTGGTTGAAGAAAATGCTCTTGAGATTAAAGCCTCCTACCTTTAAATCAGCCGTGGGTAACCCCAACACTGGGTCTGATGCACAACCTCAGATGAGCGTTTCAGAATATTGGTCGGCCAGAGGTGCAGGTATCTTGGGGCCTGCTGCCACATAGACTGGAGACCTCTTTTTGGCATTGTAGTTTCCAGGATGTGCAAGATCCAGGCCAGGTTTTTGGGTTTACCAGAAACCCTTCTCCATAAAGGCAAAGAAAGCCTGACCTAAATCTTTTAACCCAAAGTGCCGGGCTCTTTCTTTTTTTTTTAAACGCCAACAAGACTGAAGGATGCCTTTTGGGATAATTGTGTTTTTTTTTTTTTTTTTTTTTTTTTAAACTGTTGTAGAGCAAAAACAAATTTTGCACAGATTTATTTTATTTATAAAAAAAGGAGGGAGGATGAAAACGCTGTTTGCTTGTATTTTGGCAGAGGCATCGGAGGATGTGTCTCTCGTTGCTCTCCGGATTTTCAAGGTTTTGAAGCTGAATGACAAAAAGACGCAAAGAGGGCCATGCTCAGTGAGCGCTAATGTCTTTGGTTGCAAGCCTTAGAGCCCTGCATGTATGAAAATGCAAACAGCCATGGATGCAGTTGTTACACTTGGCTGATAATGATACCCTCAGTACACTGCCTGTCTGCCATAAATCTCATCAATTAACATTGAGGCGAGTTCCACATGGAGAAAGCAGCTTCTTCTTCATGCTACATTTACGACAGCAGCAATTTATTTCCAGATTTCAAGTGTTTAGTCTGGAGATATTTCTAAGCAAACTAACCTCTAACCCATTTACATGTTAGGTATTTTTTTTTTACCTTGTTTATCTTCGACAGATTTGGAAAGGCACCTAAACATAGGACACAAAATTGTACTCAAATTTGCTTATATGAACATCACCTGAAAAAATGTTACTGGTCTCTTCAGTTTTTCTGTATTATTTTCAGTCTCTACAGTGATGCAGTGTACATTTCTGACAGTTTTGAGGCTAATTGTTGCTATGTGTAAGTGCTTGAGTTTTAAGAGCACTCAGGTTACTCTCCTGTGGTCACCCTGCATTAGACTGCGCTTCTGATGCTTGCCGTTGCCTGTCACAGCTGCTGAATATGTTTGAGTAACTTTTACTTCCAGACAGCTCAGTGATGGTGACAGACAGGCTTAGAAAAGGACTTGAAACTTGAGGACAAATACATTTTGATTAATGCACCTGAAACAGCGATTGTTTTGCATAAAGCAAATGTCAAATACAATTCTTTTGGTGTGGGCATGCTTGCAGAAAAGCTCGACTGAACTTTGTGCTCTGATTTTATGTTGCAAAGTCACCATCAAGGCTTTTTACATTTGCTCAGTTGAAAAAAGAGCTCTTATTCAGGACGCTGGATGGATTTCAGCTTAATGATTTGAAGGTATAGTGACACGAAAGAAATCACCTTGCCTAGAAAAAACATTCACAATTATCAAAATACTAGTATAAAAGTGGACATTCTAAAGATTAATATGTTTACTTGCACATTTAAAAAGTAAGTTCAAGAGTCCCAGTTGGCTACAACAAAGGCATTCTGATTCTATTCTGTAATATTGTGGTTCCTCATTTTTCCTCGTTCTTTCTTGTTTTAATCTATTAGCAACTACTGTCAAAATTTGTTTTTGACATTCATGGAGCATCTGGGGGAAGAAAAAAGAGAAAATGGCTGAAATGTCAATCCTCGTTCACATTTGACACATCGTGAGTGGCGGACCGTTGTTCACATGCTGTTTTCGGTTGTTTCTACGTTCACGAACGGAGCGGACAGCAGCTGGCGTGATAATTGCCGTACCGGTCAGCAGTCTGACAGTGCGCTGCCGGGAAGTGGCAGCTGGGAATTGAAGAAGCATTGATCGGCCTGCCTTTGCCCTTTAGTAAAACGGCATCTCTCAGCGCTGCGCTCGTATCGTCGCCTCGGCTCCTCTGCCTTCTCACAAGTCTTTCTAGGAACTGGTTGCACTGGAGTAGAATAAGCCAGCATGACGAATAATGTCACGGTGGTTGACAGGAAAATATTCAGGACACACAGTCAGTGGAAATAAGAGACCATACAAGCAAACTGCCCCTTTAAATCATAGGCACACCACTCCTTCTGGAAGTTGACGTTGGGGTTATTTATTGTTTTATGAATCGGCGGTGGTTTTTCCTGGCTGGCGCAGCCGGTCTAAGGACCAATTGCGGTGTTCAGCCTCATTAAAGCTTCATGTTCGTGGGGGTTTGCAAAAATACAGCCGGTTTTACAAATAAAGGGGGAGGGGGGAGAGAGAGCAAAGCATTTTGCGCAAGCGGGGTAATTAGGTTAGCGTAAGGTCCTGGTGAGGCCGCTGCCTTCCAGGAGCCTGCTTGTTAGGGAGGCGCGGCGTGCAGGACCCCTGCGTGTT
Organism: Chitala chitala; assembly: GCA_025773905.1. Classification (NCBI taxonomy): domain Eukaryota; kingdom Metazoa; phylum Chordata; class Actinopteri; order Osteoglossiformes; family Notopteridae; genus Chitala; species Chitala chitala. The sequence goes on from JABJVR010000029.1 coordinate 4,603,526, forward strand.
CAGTGGGCTGTGTGCTCTCTCCACGCTGATCCCCTAGCATGTGTGGCTGTTCTGATCAAACCCAGGCCTTATTTTTAGGAGGGAAGGGATAGAGAAGTGCCTAATTTGTACCATACATGCACATTCACTTTCACAACGAATAAGCAAAACGGTGCAGTGTTTTATTCCTGTTTGGTAGGCTCCTTTGTGTGTTCTTTTTCTTTTTTAAGAGAAAAGTGATGGTTTAAGTGAAAGGCTTTAAGAGAAAAGTTGCAGAAGTTAGGCACCTTTTGGCATTGTGTGCCGGAGACTGTGGCTTAATTAGTCGCCCTCTTGGGTGGGAGGGTGAGGGTGTGTGAGGGGGTGGGCGGTGTCGAGTGATTGGCATCTAATGAGCCAAGCTCGGGTGAGGCGTGCTTAGTGTGAGCGCCGGGATGATGACAGCTGGGACTACACCCTGCTGTGGCCGTGCCACTTCCCTCTTCCGATTGTTTCAATACGACTTTGTTTGTTTGTCCTTTCCCGAAAGCCGACACAAGCCAGACTTCCTCCCTTCTCCAGCAATAAGTGGGCATGATGCGAAACAGGGAGCGTAAACAGACGGGCTGTTTTTTAGCAGCACGCAGACGTGCCGTTTGATCTTGCGCCGGGAATGGGGCCTCACAATGCCTGTTTCCTTTCTCTCTCTCTCCCTGTTTTAATGAAAGGTTAAATTGAAGCGCTGTAAAATACCCGCTGTTTCACAGCACAAATTTAAAAGGTTACAGTTTCCTAACTACATTAAAAATGACATTTTTATATGTGAACTATAGGAAGACCATACAGGACAAAGAGTGTTATAACAATAGTGTAATTATCAGATTTTAAATGGAAAATACTTGTTCTTTGCTTTGAGCTTTCATTTTGTCCTCTTTCTTTTTCACCAGTATGTAGTAGTAGTAGTATATAGCAGCATAGTACTATAATGTAGTATCTGTTGTCTGAAACGCACATAGAGCCTGCTCATAAACATTTGGCTTCATCAGCAGTATTAGACATTGTTAGGTTTACTGCCTACAGCTTGTTTCATTGTTTAAGGCTTCGGCCATATTTTGTGTTTAAATTGTTTTTATTTGCGAGGCATTTTCATTCATATATACACACACACACACACCGTTGTGTGTTTTCTTCACTTCAGGGTTTGGACATTGTTTAGCTGCAGTGTTTCCCTGTAGTTTTTACTCTTTGTGTCAAGGTCTTTAGTGTTTTTTGTGTATTTGAAGTGTTTTTCATTAAATCCACTGTCTCCCTACCTGCGTTTGGGTCCACCCCTCTTTGTCTAGAGTACTGTTGTAACAAACACTTATTAAAACTAATTTGTAAGATTGATTTTTTTTTTTTAAGAATTTTGTTTTAAACCATATTTCTTCACTTTCTGTGTTTATTGTGTTCATTATTCCTGAGAATGCTGTGCCATTGTTATATTGCAGGCTTTATGTGGTTCCTTTTCAGTCCAACTTCAGATGATACTCTAGGTGGCAGTATTTGCTTAACTCTTAAAATTCATTTCAAAAGCAGCTTGCAGAAAAATTATTTAAAGTGATCCAGTTTGTGTCCACATGCATCTGTACCTATCTATATCTCTGTGCAAGAGCGTTTATTTTTATGGTCATCATTGTGGTAATCTGAGATGTTTTGCTGGTCTGTCATTTGACAGAACAAGCAATAGTCTTCCATTTGGTAATGTGTCTAGAAGGACATCTAATGATGTTCTTCTGTAGCCGTATTGGTATAACGGTATTTGAGGGAATAATTTGGGTCTGCATATGGCATACAGTACAGCTTGTTAGGTAAGCCACTGAATCTTAATAGCGTGCCTGTCCACTGCTTCTGGTACTTTTTATTCTCTACTTTTGTAAATGCGTACTTGTAAGGGTTCCAAAAAATTATATCAATATTTCCATTATTACTTGCACCAATACTGAATTGTATTGAGACCTCCCTGTCTTTTAAGGAATGTGGCATTTAGAAAATTAGTATAGCTTGTGCTTCGTGCTTCAAGTGAAAACAGTGAAACACTACTCTTGCCTTCCTCATTGGATCAGTGCCTGTTCATTCAGGAAAGCTAGTAAAGACTGGAGTTTTTGAAATGCTGTTTCTCTTCTACTGCCAAGAATAAAGCTTGTGTGTTGTAGATTTAAGCGCTATAAAGGTATATATTTTTGACATTATTTTGGGGTAGTCTAAACCCTAATACTTTAAATATTAGGGGGTTGTAGCATATTAAAAACTTAACTGTACAAAACTTACTGGAGCATACTGAAACAATATAATACTTTAAAATTCGGGAGTGTGACAATGTTTAGCTGTAGTTTTGCTTTCAAATGAGTGGGAGAATGGAGACCGAGATGAAATAATACTTTATTGAGGCAAATTTATGAAATGTCTGAATTACTTTATTTTTGGCATTTGCCGCTCATGTTGAAAATTGCAAACAAACTTATCTTTTGTCTGACATTTTTATTGAATGCCCATTTGTATGCAGCATCTTGAAGCCCGTGCCAAAGACACTTAAGGAAATCACGAAAGGTTTTTAAATGCTACAGGGGTTCATTAGGCCCAGACTTCCGCAGTAAGAAAAAGTCTGGTTTGGTGCCAGCCCCATCCTTTATACATGACAGATTGACACTGAAAATCACACAGAAAAATTAGATTGGGGGAAGACACCATAATTTTTGTTTTCCCTGTTTGTTCTTCATTTCAGAAGGGAATGGAAATGTTTTTATTAATTATAATTTTTTTCTTTGTCTCCTTTGTTTTAACACGTGACGAGCGACCTCTGTGTGTTGCAGTAGTCGATGAGGGTGCGTTCTTTGTTGCTCTGTTAGACGGGCCATCTGTGGCGTGGCCTTGCCTGACTAATGCAGCAGCCCTCTAGGGTTACGCACACTACAGTAAACTCATTGATTTGGCACACCACTCAAAGTTTCTTCCTACTTCTCCACCCTTCCCCCTTCCTCCCTTTTCTGCCCCCCTTCCACTGTGCACCCAGTTGTGATGTAAATATTATCTTACAGGCCGCTTCTGAGTGTCGCACACATCAGTAACCACCTTTGTGCTAGGGATTAACGTCCAGCCAGGGTAGATTTACCCGCGCCCCGGAGAGGATTTGCGCGTCCGCTCCGGCAGCGCCGCTTCATAGGAACGTGGACGTCGCTGCTCGATTCCAGCTGCACTAAATGCAGGGTTTAACGACGCGTCTCATGCATGGAGCGCGTGACACGACCCAACACAAGTTTAACATCGCTATCAAGGTCTGAGCAGTTGCGCAAAGCTTACGGAGACATATATATATATATATATAAATTAGGTACTGAACAATTCAATTGTAACAATCTTTTGCAGATGCCATTGTCTTTATAATTTTTCTGAGTAAATGTGTGGTTATGAAGGGTGGATTTTCTTTTATAAGTGAAATGCATAAATTTGTTGGCGTGTTTTATTCATATTTGTACTTAAGTTGTACTTTGTTTTTGTGAATAGTATTGCGTCATATGTACATGCTTCACAAAAATATCGGAAAGGAGGCAGTTAGGGTGGTTGCTTGGGGGGGGGGGGGTCTTATTGCCTGAGGACTGTAAAATGATCTAGTCTTTAGCAGAGTCTGTGGCACTTGAGGCAAACTGTCATTTGAACTGCCTTTTTGGTAGAAATCAATTCAATCAGCATTCTTCTTGATATGTTAGCCCCTTTGTTGTATTCAACAATTCCTGAGCTGTCCTGAGGAAGAAAAAAAATCAATTTGTCCTGTTATAATAATACCCGATACCAGAATTCTGTACACTGACAGAATTCCAAACTGTGAAAAAAGGTAACCACTCTTGAATTCCTTGACATTGTCAGGATTTTGTGTGACAGTGAAGCAGGTAAGACATGGTGGGAGTGCTTTTCACTTGTACTCAGTTATGGCAGTGTGCTTCAGCCATGCACAGCATTACTGATGTCTTGAGATTAAGTCATGCTGGCTCTGTCGATTTGCCGTGAGTCGCTGTGGTGTACATAGAGGCACGACACGACAGCACTCTGCAGGCAGACAGGACCCTGCTGTCCTTGAAACGTACAGGCCGTCCAATCAGGTGGCAGCTGACCAGGTGGGATATCAAGGGTCAAAAGTCACACAGCAGGCCGCTTCCACATCATGCATGTATTTGATGGGTAGAGTGCTTTTTTACTTCACAAATGCACAAAATGTTTTTTTTTTTTTAAGCTAAATGGATTGTATCCCAAACATTCTGTACTAGATTAATCGTGCACCCAGTTTTGGAACGGATCAGAAGATTGATTACGACGTGAAGAAGGGGGTCTTGCTCAATGCATTGAAGTTACTGAACATCAGGTATGCCTTGTCCCTGTTCTTGTCAACACATCACCAGAAATATCCCCAAGGCCCCAAAGCTAAATAAAAGGCTTCCATTTAACTTTCAGATTTACTTTATGCACTCACTTTAATCAGTGAATTTTGTTTTAATTTTGCAAATGAAACTTCAGATCCTTTCATGTACCAGATATCTCCTGTCTTTCCTTTCCACAAAGACCTTGTGTCATTGTTTTTTTTAATTTCCTGTTTACTTCATTGTGGAAAGCTCTTTTTGCTTTCTGCCATTTTAAATTTGTCATATTTGCTGTAGTTGCAGTTTGCAAGAGGAAAACAAACATATAACTTGTGTTTAGATAATTGGTTGCATGCATTGTGGTCTGTGCAATCTGAACATATGTTTGTGTGCACAAGGGAAAGAAAGAAAGACTGTTTATAAAAAGCTGTGGTTATAGACCTCGATCTCTACTATAGTATTCCCAGGTTATGTCCTCCACTCACCTAAATATAGACTAATGGCACTGCATTAGGGAAGACGAAGTGTATTGATTGCAAGGTAGTGTTTTGGGTTTATATATAATAATGAAGTGATATTGAACTACATATAATACCTATTGGCAGAATGCTTATTAAATTATAGTTCTACATTTATAAAAAAAATATATATTTTTTTTGGATAATACCCTCTTTGTAACAGAATGCACAACCAGCTTAAATACTTTGATCACACATTATTAAATGGTAATATATTTATATGAACTGTGAAATCATCATAGCTGTATATTATATTGTATTGTATACAGTGTGTTCAGAAAGTATTTAGACACTGATGTTTTTCATGTTTTATGTTGCAGTCTTATACTAAAATTAAATTTTTTCTTGGTCATTAAGTAACCCTCAATACATTAGAATGACCAGGCCAAAACAGGATTTTAGAAATTTTTGCAAAGTTTGCTCTGCTATGGAGGTAGGCGTTTTATCAATGCTGGCCCTTGCTGTGTTGTCAGAGGAAGTGATAAGAAGCGGAACCTGGCTCAGCAGAAGGCAGAAGCCCAACGCAGGCTGTATGGACAGGGCTCCATGAAGAAGCTCTCTGCTGCCTCCTCAGAGTGGGAGAAGCAGCGGCACACCCTAGAGAGAAGGAGAGAAGAACTGGTATGACAACAACGTCCCTCAGTGCCATTCCTTCAGATGTTTCTGTGGGGCCAGCACATCAGACTGTGTTGTCCTGACTCATTTGTTTAATTCACATGTTGTTGTATAAAAAATAAAATTTATGTGATTTTGGTGAATTTGTTGCAAGTAGCATTTTAAATTTAATTCTGATGATGATGCCAGTGTGTAAAGTGTTACTGTAACTGATCATTTCTCATCTGTTGCTTTTGATGTGTTAACACTGATATCTTGGTGAAGAACCTGTGAAAACAGTATCATTAGCAAATATTGGCTTTCTGTGTTAAGATGTGTAGCTGCATATGAAGGTTTTTGCTCAGTCTCAGGCATATGTAAAGGCTTTAATGGAGAGTGCATAACTGCATTCTAATGTAGATTTTCTCAGCGCGTAACAGGAGTACATGCTTTACCCATTCTCAGAAAGAAAGACTGGCTCAGGTCCGCAAGCAGATCTCGAGGGAGGAGTACGAAAACCGGCACCTGGGGAACTACAGGTATGAGGATGATTCCAGAGCTCCCACGGGCTCTGATTCTGGGTTCTTCTTACGTTTATGGGGTCATTTGCGAGTGTGTTCTTCCCTGGGGAGTGTGTATTGTTGGCAAGAATATAATGTGTGTATGAAAGAAGTTCAGGAGAAGACAGGGTGAGTGGGTGATTCCTGGGCTGTTTTGGTAGACCGACACCTATTTATGAAGAATTTAGTGGTAAAAACCAGTCACAATGTTCAGTGCTGATGTGGATTAAAAAACATGAGTCGTCAGTTATTTTACTTGGCTTTAAACGACCAACTATAACCTCTTAGAGTAGAGGCCACTGGCTTTAGTTCTGTTGGAGAGACACAACTGCCTGTTCAGCACATAAAAAAGAAGCAGCAGTGACCTTACTTGGTGTAGAAATTGCTAGGTTTGATGTGCTGTATAGGTATACGGTGTATGTGTCCACAATGAACCCGAATAGGTAAATATGTCACAATGCAAAGGGGGATGCTCAGATTTCATTTCAGGCACCCATATGTGTTGAATCTGTCCTTTGGTTCAAGTGTATAAATGACACTGCAGATGGGACTGGGTTTGAACTTCCATCTTGAAGGCTGTGCTTACATAATGCTTTGGAGTTTATTACCAAAATGTACAAATTAAAATGATTATGATACTTAAAAGGCAGAATATAAATGCAAGGAGGAACCTTTGAAATAGGTCAATTTTTTAGCTGATGTTACTACTATCGCCAATATTTCTTTCTCCTAAAAACAACTATGAAATATGCTGGAACATGAAAAATTTCTTTGAATGTAGGTCATACACAGATTAAGCTGCCAAATGTGCCTGATGTAACAGCTATGCTATGACTTTAAAACATGCACTATAAATACTTGCCACATAAGCTTATTTCTTCTGTGCAGAGGTCCAAACAGACTGAAAGCTTAGTCTTTGCTTCTCAACATTAACATGGCCTAATCTTGGTGTTAAGGGGTGTTTTCTGTGTTCAGACATGATACACCAAGCAGGGGCTGAATGGAAAGTGCATACAGGTCAGACACACATCTCCACCCTAATTTAAACATTTCTGATAATGCTCCCTGTAGCTGCTGTTTGGATTTCTATTGTTAATGTCAGTCTAAAATTGAGAAGAAGGAATTGAGTGATTTGTAAATATGGCAACTTCATACTTTTTGGAATGAATTGTCACATTGGTGTACATGAGTTGAGGTTCCCACAGTGACCCTCTGGCTGGTGTGGTACTGAGTATAATAGACTGACTTTATATTGGCAGGACACTGCTGGTGAAAAAGGTTTTCACTTCCTCCAAAGTCACAAGCAAGACTATAACTGCATTTGAATATTAAACCTTTTTTCCTTCTTTTCTCTCCCCCTGCGCTTTCCCGTCTCACCAACAGACGTATTTACCCCCCAGATGACAAGCTGCTCCTGGAGAAGTATGAGAGCCTCCTCTCTGCGGCCTTTCAAACCTTTCTCGCCGGGCGAGCGGCCTCACTTCAGAAGGAAATGAATAATCCTCTGAAACGAATGAAGGCACGTACCTTACATTCGGCAGGCTTTAGTGTCAACAGCATGTATGCACAGAGGTGTGTGTGTGTGTGTGTGTGTGTGTGTGTGCGTGCGTGTGTGCGCGTGGCTTTTCCGTCTGCCTGCAGCCTCTTCAGCCGAAGAAAGAAAATATAGTGATGGCTTGCTGTAGCTCCGCCATGTAATTGTCACTGTGTCCTTGGCTGTAGACTCTTCAAAAACACCATTGTACACAGACGACGGGTTTATCTTCTCCTTTTTAACCAACTTGCAATTGTGCAACATAACCTTTCACTGCTTTTTAGTCATTTTTATATGTTTGGGCCTCTCTCTGGCACGTCCTTATTTGGTTGAACTTTTCATTTTGCAGATGTGTGCTAAAAGTCTGCTATGTTGATTTGAAAGGGATTTCCAGAGGATGACGCATTCCTAATGCATGCCATTGTTTGAAAGTTGTCAAGCGACGTGGCATATATGCCACCGTTGTAGGACCCAGCGATGCGGACATGTTTTATTCAAGAGGAAAATATTGATAAACTCGAAGGCTGTGTGGCTTTTAAAAAGAGGCTTAGAGAAGCTTTAAATGGTTTTTATTCACGGTGGGTTGCAGATGGAGCGCAGTATTGGCCTTCTTCATTCCCTAGTTGTGTCGAAGCGGGTAGATGGCACGCGCCACTCTATCCGCATGGAGCGACTCCTGCTGAGCGAATGTCTGGTCAGGCTGGGTAATAAACAGGAGATTACCGTAAGCCAGCACTGTGTTAGCCTCTGACCTTTTGCTTAGGAGAAGGGGAAAAAAAAGTCTGTTTAGATACTGGCTCCCTTGCACAGATCGCAGGCCTTTAACGCTGCTACCATGTTATCGGAAAGAAAACACTGCAGAGATGAGAAGAGGAAGATTACTTTTATTCTTGGTTGCGAATGGCGGCGGTAGCACCTTTCTGGCCTGTCGTGATTAGGAACAGGACGATGTTCTTCTGTGCTCCCGCAGGAGGAGGATATCTTGGATCTCCTGGAGCAGTGCGAGCTGGACGATGAGAAGCTCATGGGAAAATCGTCCAGGCAGAGAGGGCCTAAGGTAATACTCTCGCTGTCAGCCGGCCAGATTTACAGCACACTCTGGTCCACCTGCATACTCAGAGCCACAATTGCACAACATTGATAGGGCTCCGTCCTCGACAACGGCTTCATTTTCTTTGAGAAGCTCTGTGGATGAAAGGACGAAAAAAAAAAAAAACCATTAAGAGTCAGAATTATATTGTTGGGGCAGTTCCCAACCATATTAAACCTCTACAAGGATAACTACTTGTTCCAACACAATCGCTTTTGTTAAAACTAATTTGTGCTTGTCACTTTGGACCACGTGAAGTGCAGCTTGATTTGTCTGAACCTGCTGGACTTTTGTGAGAGCTCACACCGGTACATGCGTTCCCAGGAGTATATTATAGACCATCTGGATAAATCAGATGGAGAAGAAATAATTTAAGCGCTGTACGTTTTTTTTTCTCGTGCATAAAAATGTGTGAAAGGCTCCGCTCCTTTCTAATCACAAGGGCAGAGATTGTAGTGGCCTTTGCTCATGTCTGTGATCACATCCTACATGCGTGTGAAACATATATACGAAGCAAAATTAGCCGATGATTAGCAGATGTAAATGCTCTGATAATGACAGCAATGTAAACATGATACTTTTTTGATTCCTTTTCTAATGCAGGAAGTTTTTAATTTGTGCAAGAGGATCAGTAGGTTTATGACGTACTTTTCAAATTGAATGAGTGTCCTTGCCGTTGCATTTCTCACATCAGAAGCTGTCCCCATCGTCCTTGCGCATGTTAGCAGGACCCCTTTCTTCTCCCTCAGACGGTAAATGCACCGCGGAGTGATGAGCGGTAACCGGTACGGTGCTTAGGGTGTGCCCGCTAACGCCGGCTGTCCGCCTTGCTTTCAGCCGCTGTCCTCCATGCCCGAGAGCACCCAGGCGCCGAGGAGGCAGAGGGACGACAGTAGCTCAAGCAGCTGTAACAACAGCAGCTCATCCGAGTCTGAGGGGGGCGACGGCGGCGATGGAGAGGAGCTCGACAAGAGGGAGAAGAGGGTCTCCTATGACCTGGGGGACAGCAAATACACCTCACCAGAGCGCTCCAGTAAGGGCTGCCCTCACCTTCACCTGTGCCTCGCATGTCAAAGGATCGGTCTGCGCGCTCTGTTTACCACTACCCGTCAGCTTGTATTAGCGTGCATGCCATTTCCTGGGCACTCCCCACTTCCTTGTTTTAAATATTAAAACTTCGTTATCTGATATTCCCTCCCTGATGTGATCCAGATGTCTGCATTGGCCATTTTCACTGCAAAGAAACAAGTGGCCGCCTTGGCAGCGTGCAGCCTTAAATGGCAGAAACCAGCAGAACGTTGAGACGCCGCGTCCAAAAAAATCTTCTGGTTAAAGCGTTTGTCCACCTCATGGTTATATGAGGCAAGAAGTAGCACAGGTCTGATACATGCTTGAGTTGTAATGATGGTGTGTTCCAGTAAAACACTATTTTAGCATAGATGTCCACTACAGCCTAAAAAGAACACACTAAGATAACATAAGTGTTCAGTAACATTTGTAGTTTGCTTCACTGATGACCTTTTTCTGTGTTTTACCATGTTTTTAAAATGTATTTATAAAGAGTATATTTGGCAAATATATCATACAGTTTTACAATCATTTCAAATTAAATGAAATATTTTTAAAATTCTTCATGTTGATTTCATATTACTGTATTCGTATAACTGACCTAGAAGAGGTTTATTTTTTGCTTCGTAGTGAAGGACAAAGAAATGATTTGGCTGCAGTTCCGGGACCATGCTGCAGTGACTTTGACTGTCCACTCTCTCTGAACCCATCTGGGGGAGGACTAAGCTAAGCTCTATAATTCGCTAGACTTGGCAATGTCCGTCCCTCAAGGTTCAGGAGTGGAGTGGCAAACGCTGGCGGATGGTCAAACTGGAGGGCGTTCAATGTTGACCTGCTGGGTGGCGCGGGGGCAAGAGCAGGCTTTCTAATCTGAGTTGAAGAGGGAACAGACCAGGCAGTACGAGAAACGCGTGGTTGGGCGATTTCATAAAAGCCGTCCCCAGTGAAATGTAACACTTCGTGTAGGTGATGATCCAGACTCCAGCGTATGGAAAGAAGCTCTGTAGTACCACAGTCGGCTGAGTTGCTCCCCTTTGTATATGGCTTTTTATTTATTCATCTGCTTATTTATTTTTAACTGTATTCTTGTCATAGGCAGAGTGCACTGGAAGCCTCCCGTCAAGCCAGCGAAAACGACGCCATCTGTCTCGCCGACTCTTTCCGCTCCGATCCGCCGCTCCATCTCCTGCCCACGCTCTATCTCTTCATTGACAGCGCAGTCGCCCACGAACGAGCCACGCACCTTCGCGGCCAAGCCCTCCACGCCCGTCCTGCGGCCCAAATCGGCACCGCGCTCCCGTTCCCTAAACCGGAGCGGCTCTGCGGGCAGGGTGTCCCATAGCAACAGCCTGGGGATCATCCATTCCAACATGGCAAGTCCAATAGGGAGCAACAGCAGCCCTCCTCCTGTGTATCATTATTTTCAAATGTAAAAACCAGCATGTGTTTACTAACCTACATAATTCATCACAAGTTTGGTAATGTGTATATTTAAAAATGTATATCCCTGCCGTACACCTTAAACTGTGCTCTGCATAGCAATCCCCCTACAAATGAAGCATGAGCTATGGGCTTCGGGGCTGTTGCTCAAATTTCTTGTTATCTTGAAGCAATTTATGCCAACCATTGAAGGTGAAATATTACACAGTGGCTCATCAGACATAAGAGCTGCTTCCTTCTGGAGCAGGCCTGAAGGATTGCCATTTTGAGCTGCCTTGAAGCATGCATAGACAATGAGTGAAGTGTGCCACAAGGGAACGTCTTAATTGACAATTGTTGCGGCTAATGTGTGTTGTAGCCGCTAGACATTTTACTGAAAGTGGTTAATTAAAAACATCAGCTTTATTTCATCTTTGTTTGAGGGTTCTTTTTTTCCCCCCTTCTTCCTTCCGGTTTAAATTTTTTCTGGCCAAAGGGAGAGTCCCTGCTTAACCTCAGAACAAAGGAACAGGAGGCGGAGCTGACCCGACAGACTCTGGCTGCCCTGAACGAGATGCGAATCCGTTTTCCCGGAAAGAGTGAGGAAGAGGCGGAGGTAGTTTTGGATGAAGTAAGTGTGGACTACATGTCTGCTGCTGGCCATTTAAGGGCCATGTAATATGCACTGTCTGTGGGGTCTCTTTCTAACCAAAAAATGATTTGTTTATTTAAACACTAGCACTTCTGTTTCTTCATATTGTGTATTACTTTGGATTTATTGGGAAATTGTGTACCTTAGAAAAAGACACAAAAGATCTTTTACTATACTGCATACTACACATGATGGCTTTTGTGGGTTTTAATTTCAGATACTAGATAACTGGAAGTATCATAAACCAAAAGTAGCATCTTACTGGTTGGTGAAGTTAGACGCAACAAAACAAAGAAAGGTGAGTTTATCGGGGTGTTAACTAATATATTTGACAATTTTTTCTGCTTTGCATTGGAAAATAAATGAATAACAGTTTTAGATGCCAATGATGGTAACTATTTTATGTCACTGTTTGATGTACTGTTTGTAGCATATTCTTTGTTGGTAAATATATGACTGAGTAAATGTAAAATCTGAAATCACATGTACTTTATGGAGTGAGAGTTCTTGTAGACCTCCCCCACACCCTATAAATCTAGCTGATTGCATTAAAAATCCCTCAGATCTGGTGGACTTGTTGCACCCATTTCTGCTGCTTTTTGACAGGGACAAGTCAAACCTGTCTGTAGAGGTGTACTCTGTCACAGAAATAATATCATTAAACCTGGCATCTACGATATACATCATATCACAGACGTCAATAAAAAGAGACGGGGATTCAAAGGCCTGAACCTACGGCCTTGAGCACAGAATGGAAAAGGGGGGTGGTCCTCAAGTGAGGGGGAACTTTTGACACAGTACCGTGAGATTGACGTTCGCTGCAATTACTTCTCTCCTTTTGCCATTGTAGTTGTTCCTCTTAGGATGCCTTCCCCTGAACCGCTGTCTAATATGTTCTTCTCACAGAGGAAGGATAATTACAGTACGGTCTCCATTTTTACCCTTATACTGCAGGAACATGCTCTGAAAGATAGAGAGGGAAAAGGGCTGGGGGAGTGGCAGCATATTCCAACCTGATTCTTAATTAATCCATTACCAGCTGTCTTTATGCTGTTGATATTGTTTCCAAGCTGTCCAGAGATCAGCTGTTTGACATTTAATTCTCCTTTTTCATTTTTCACCTTACATATATGAATATTTAATGTGAAGGTTTTAGACATTGTTCGCACCAACGTGCGCTCGGTGCTGCAGAGGATCTGGAGGGAGCCCGACGTGGATGGATTACATTTATACCGCCTTTTCAATCGAGTCTTCAACCGGCTGCTGTGGAGCCACGGTCAAGGGCTGTGGAACTGCTTCTCCAACACGGGGTAGGTGCTACGTCATAACCCCCCACCCCTACTCACCTGCCTGTTACAAGCTTGACTTCTGTGTTAATCGTTCTTCAGAGACTCTGAGCTCCAGGTGTGTCCTCATTCTTATTTTTCCTTGACGTACCTTCACGTTTGACTAGTCGATGAATAGCGGACAGCAGACCTCCTTCCGCCACTTTTTATCCTGCATTGAGGCAGATGAGGGGAATCGCCCTTCAAGTTTTGAGACGGGAACTGAGAGGCATAGAATTCTGACAGTGAGTGACACGTGAGGGTTTAATGTACAGCAGCTTGTGATGGTGCTGCAGCCTTTTTACATTTTAAGAACCGGCCTCTCGGTAGGTGTCGTGTTGCATTCTGGGTATTTTCGACCGAGAGATGTTTTCTCCCATCTTTGACTGGCTGCGCACCCAAAGTTAGTGCTGCTCTAGCCTCTGTGTCCCTTGCTGTTCTCTGTCATGCCAGCGTTGAGGGGCGGGGCTGCTTTGTGAGGGTGGTGTCTCACTACTGCACTGTTGCACAAATGGGGTCGTAATTAAACGTGTGTGTGGAAACAGTTCATTGTGTGAGGCCAGAGCTGCCTTGGAGTGGCTAAAGAATTGGGACGTGAATGGCCTTGAGTAGCCCAGACAGTGCTGACGCGAAACTTATTGTGAAATGTGCTGAAAGACTTGACAAGTGCTTGCCATTAGTGCAAAGCTAATGAGGGAGCCTCAGCAGGCCTGGCAAAATAATGGGCAAAATTTTCCAAAATCGGCCTGTAAGTTGGTACAGACTTAGCAGAATAGTAAGCTTTAGCGACTGTAATTGATAGCAAAGATGTCTTAAACAAACACAGGATTAATGGAACTGGATAATTGACTGTGTTTAATTAATGTAACCACCTTCCCAAATTTGCCCCAAAGTGCTTGACAAAACATCTAACAACATAAAATAGGAACAGAACTGAAAGTGATAACATCACAGGTAATCATGAGAATGGGCTCTGGTGAATGTGCCGGTGTTTTGCAAAAGCCTGAAGAGAATATAAAAAAAGAAAACAAAGCCTTTAAGAGTCCTACATTAAAAATAAAATAAACCTCTTTGGATCTGTGACCAAGTAGATGCCCTTAGTAGTGGCAAAATAAATAGGAGTGAGGTGGATAAGATCATTTCACTGCTGCAAATGATACAGAGCAGAGATTAGTTAGCTGTTTGGCTCTCATCTTTTAAGAACTGGCATAATTCAGTAAAAGTGGGGGGGGGGGACTACACAAGTGCTGCCAATGAACATCGTATGGAATAATCTCAGGTCAGATACTATGGTTAATTAGTACATTATGTCAGTTGGAGAGCTGTTCTCTTTAGTATTATTTGTCATTAGTCCTTTCGATGCCTCTTGTGAAAGTGTTTGCATCATAAGCTTGGTGTCCTCACACATTATGTGCAATTGGCATGTAGAAAAGGCACAGGCACGCATTAAGGCGATTTGCGTTTTTCTTTCTCCTTTTCATGTATTAAAAAAACCCTGTTTACTTAGGTAGAACTACGAGTGCGTGCGTGCACGTGCGTGTGCCTGTCTTGAGTAAGTAACATGTAGGGCACGTATTTGGCAGACAGATGTGGGTTGGCCATACACTCCGGTGTTTCAGGAGTGCTTTTTCACTAGGTGATGGACATACATGCCAAAGGATTAACTCTGAAGACCACTTGCAGCTTTAGCACAGTCAGACTAGCCCCTGAATTAAGTAGGCAGCCAGCATGAGAACAGACTCCATCTACACTGTCACCACGGCAGACTAACCGTGCCCAATGTAAATTTATGTATTTTAATGGAGTAACTAAACAAGTGCAACAGAAACGCTGTTGAGATATTCTCTTCAAGGAATTCATGGATGATTGTGTGAAGTATTACAAGCACTTCTCCTTTCCAAGAAAAGAAACAAAGCCTTCAGCTGGTTCTGAAAATCCAGGGCAAAAGGAGACTCTTGACATGACTGGAGCCATCAGTGGGCAGTTTAGTTTACTTTAGTTTCTGCCCGTCAGGTCTTCGTGGGAGACGGTTTTCAGCAAGAGCAGCGAGGCCGTGTCGCCGCAGGAGCTGCAGTGCTGCCAGAGGCTGGTGCAGCTGTGCCGGGACTGCCTGCTCATTGTCTACAAGTTTGTGGCGGACTCCCGGGGCTCCCTGACGGGCCTCAGCCCAGAGTGGGACGACACTAGGTGAGACCCGGCCAAGAGCACAGCACCCTTCTCTTTATAAAAAGAAAAATCCTTTGTAAGTCGATACACAAATGGATCAAGGACCTTCCTCCAGTTTAGTATTAAGTTTTAAAACGCAGCGGGGGTGCTATTAACTGGAAATAATGACCTGTGGCAGGGACGGTTTCAGACCTTAGATTAACGCTGTGGCTTGTGTACCCCCCGGAGCCAGCTTAATTCAATTATAAAACAGATATGCACCAGAGGGAGTGACCTTATAAGCGCTTGTTCAAACCCTCCCCTCCCCAATGTGACCTTCACATATTTAAAGAGATCTGCTGCTTTTTTACATTTAAAAAGTTAGTTAGGCAGTAGGTTTCATTATAATAATAAATGTGGTATGGATGCCCACTGGGGCAGGGTGGAATTTAGATGGAAAGATCAGATAAATAATCCATTTTCAGTATATGACTATAGAGTCTGAGAAGAAACTAGAATCATGGGAAAATAGTCACATGTGCATTTAGATTTATCTTCTGTCTTGATCATTGATCATGTGGGTGTTCCTAATTTTCCACTTTGTATGAACTAGCAGTGTACCAGTTATATTCTACTATAGTTAGTTATATAGCATGTGGAGTACGTTTAAGTTTGAATGCTTAAGTTTCATTTTTATATTTAGTGATTGCTTTCTGTAGTGGTGAATCCATGGTTGAAGGTGCTACTCTGTGAAGTTAGCAATGATTTTTTCTAAAGAATGAACATGTCCACAGGCAACAATACGAAAACACCGTGGTGATGCCCACTGCTGGTTCTTGGTCTTAAAAAAAAAAAAAAAAACTTTCCACATCTTCTTATCTGGATTTGAAAAGTGTCTTCGTAAGCACATCTTTGTGTAGCCGGGCCCCTCCCCCATGCTGGGCCCCTCCCCCCCATGATGTTCATCAGCTATACCCCCACAGGGCCCTTGACTGTGCGGGAGAGCCTGAGGTTCTGTCCAATAGCATTTCCTCACATCGTTAACAGAGCGAACGTTCCTCCATCATTGCCTCGTAAAAAGTCCCTTTTATGAACTCTGCAGTGACTGTCTAATTTCATCAGGTACATAATAGGTGTGGGGGCCAATCCCGTCACAGAGGCCTGGACACTGCTGGACCTTTGTTGTGTAAGCCACATATGCTTTGTCTTAGTGGGGACCCGGGCACGGTAGTGACAGAAGTGCCATCTTGCTCCTGCCACCTCTGTGGCAGCTCATCGCTTTGCTCTGGCTTGGGCCTGAACCCCTGACTGTGCCCTGTGCTGCTTTCCCATTGTCACTGACACTGATGTTCATGGGAGAGGGAGGATGGGGGGGGGGGGGGGGGGTGGTTGCTGTGAATACAGTTTGCACCATTTTTTTTGTAATATGCTGCAATTAAAAATCATGCCGGATTTTTAGGTTGTATACAGAACGGTATAAGAAAATGAATTTTGGGAAGATGACTTGGAGCAGAGT
>JABJVR010000029.1:4635220-4673804 GCA_025773905.1 Chitala chitala
TGTAGCGTGCATGTGCAGGCAGGTGTAGGGGCAGAGGGTGTAGGGTGCATGCTGCACATTACAAAAGTAAAACCACTGTCTAGCGGAAGTGCATTCCTGGAGCGTTGGACTAAACATTTAGTAAATTACTTGAAATAGTTCAAACTTTGTCATAGCAAATCACACGCAACGTTCTGTAAAAGGGGCAGATAAAAATAGATGCATTTTACAAATACACTTACTGATCACACTGCTAACATAAACCTTCACCCTCACTCTCATGTTTTAAGTGGAAACTGGCGAATTGCAACTGTCTCTGGACGTCTGCCTGGTAGGTATTCAGTTTTAGTTCAGTGCCATGAGCTTACATTTGTTTATTAAGCAGACGCCTTTGTCCAAAGCGATTTACAAATAGCAAGAGTACACGGACACATGCATGTTAAAAATGAGGTCAAACAATATCTGAGAATCCAGCTAACAGTAAGTACTTTTCAGTTAAGCAAGATGGTCTAAATCAACTAAAAATGCAAAAAGTTAAATTAGTAATAACACAAGTGATAAATAAACAGAATTTAAACATTTGAACAATAAAGAAACAGAGCTGACGAAGATGAGTTTGTCCTCTTGTTTCTGCCGCTGTGTGCTCTTATACCCTGGTTTTGTTAGCCGGTCAAACCCAGATTAAATTGTGTAGCGTTATTGGTTTTTACATTGTTGGTTGATTTTTTTTTTTAATGCTAATAGTTTATTTAAATTTCAATTTTGCTGTCAGAAGATGCGCGCAAGTGCATCGGTGCGGATGCGGAGGCGACGACATGGCTGTTGTTGTAGCTGCCTGGTGTCAGGAGGCAACGCGAGTGATTTTTGTTCCTTTTCGTTTGCTGCTAGGACTCCTGGGCTTGCGTGCGTGGGTTTGAGCGTGGGTGTGGCATTGTCACGAAGCCCTCCAAGCCTGTTTGTCACTTGTCATCATCCTCGCTTCTCGTACCTCTGCTTCACATCCCTGCGCTTGCCTGCTGAAGGTGATGGTGCGGGGCTTCGGGTACATTGTTAGCACAGCAGAGCGATGCCATAGTTTTGGAGGATGTGCGGCAGTGTGTGTAAAGTAGGCTGGGTCAAAGATGGCACAGTTTAAAATTCTGTTTGTTCAGATGAAGATTGTGCTGTTAATCTGTTTATTGACTGAACAGGGAGTTTCAAGCCTGTTTCGATGAATTGTAAGGTGGTGTGTAAGGCTTGGCACGTCTTGGATTGGCAGTAGCACTGGGGGGGTATTAGGTACACTTTTCTACCTGGAAAGTGTCTCTCTCTCTCTCACTCTCTCACTCTCACACACACACACACACACACACACACACACACCTCTAGAAGTCAGAGACCTGTAGGTGCATGGTTACAGTGCTGGGAACCAGTAAGAAGCTCTACCACAGACAGACATTAATGCCCGGTTTACATTGCCTGCTCACCCTGAACAAATTACAGGGTGGGGTTTTTAATGTGCAGTAAATGTGTATATTGTTGCAGTGTACACATAAAAATGAATCTCGACATTGTTAGTCCAGTAGATATAGCGGAACACGAGGCGTTTCCTGTCTGACGCCAGTTCACAGTAGCATGTGGCAATGACTGCCCCGTGATATTGTGTGTGTGTGTGTGCGTGCGTGCGTGCAGCCTCTGTGCACGTACTTATTTGTGTGAAATATACTGATGATATTAAGCAGACATCCAGTTTAACATGCAGTTAATTTAACTCCCTATATTTTAAAGAAGCAATTCGTTGTTTCAGAATGCCTCGCCAACATTGTTGTATATGACTCATGTCATATGTGTTCAGCATCGTATGAGGTCAAGTAATTTTAACTTTCATACTTCATGCATCATAAAACTATTTTCTTTGCTTGGAGAAAGTGATTGTTTTGGGGTGTTAATGCCAGACCTAATTTGTTGTTCCATTTTACATTTTACCCTTTTCTCCTTTTTTCAGAATGTACAGATTTGCAGTGCAGAGTTTGGTAGAGAACTGTTAGATTTAGTAAGGATGTTCCAGTCAAGTTTTTTGGGACTGAAACTGACCGTCTCATCAGTGTTAGAATTTGCTGTTGTCATTGCACAATGATCACCTTTCATGCCTCATGGCAAAATGTTACCCATGTTGTTTTCCCAATTAAAATATAAAGTATGGCAGAAGTGTGCTTTGCTTTTGTAATTAACAAAAATGAAGTGCAGAGGGCTTATTACTTAGTAGTCAAATTACTTTGATTACAGCCCATACTAAAATAGCTGTTTTACTAATGGTTTACAGAAAATATTTAATGTGTTATATAAATGTTCAGGGACAATACGTTGGCTCAGTGGCCAGCACTCCAGGCTTGTGGGTTCGAAACTGCGTTTTGTTTCAGTTTGCATGGTATTCCTGTGCTTGTGTGGCTTCCGGTTGCGTTCTCTGGCTTTCTCCCACAGTCCAAAGGTGTGCTGATTAGGTGGACCCAGAAATCTAAGCTCTGGTATGCGTATGTTTGTGTGAGTGCCCTGTGGGTTGCCATCCTGTCTGGGGTGTACCCTACCTTTTTCTGTAGGCTGCCTGGGTTAGGCTCTAGGTCACCTGTGAATCTGCAAAGGGTAAGCGATTGGATAATGGATGGATATAAACATATGCTTGTGTGTGGTTTTGACTTTTACTCCGTAAACGGGACTGTTCTGACAAATTAATTGTTCTTGTGCTAAGACTGAAAGGCTGGAGAGGAGACACTCTTTTTGTGTTCTAACAACATCAGGAATGTCGTTTTCCCAAATTTGTGTTTTTGAGATTGGTCAGTTTACCGATTGCCATTTTGAGTCATTTTGGGTGAAAAAGACCTCCGATTTTGGTCTGCAGCAGATTAATGGGACAGTCCCCGCTGGCCCCTGAAAGGTACTGTACTTAGAACCTAATGCTTAAAGCACCTCGTTTCCACCCATGTAACGTAACGTTTCTCGCTTGCAAGCTGTGTTTGTCCCAGAGCTTTTCCCCCATTGGCGTTGCAGCATACTGCTCTTCCACAAACGGCAGAGGAGTGTTTTTCCTGTAGCTGGTTGAGATAGGAGGACGTGAGCATTTACTCCTCTGCTCTCTCCTTTTTGTGTTGTTCCACCACCTGATCTCTTTTTTTTTTTGTTAAACAAGAAAGAACTCAGTAATTGACATTCCTTAGTATTGTCAATGCTATGATGTTGGACAGTTTAGAATAATAATAAAATTTCTAGCCTGCTTTGGTTTGCTGGTCCTCCTTCACAGCCATCATCAGGAGTGTGTGTGCGCGCGTGCGTGCGTGCGTGTGTGTTGGGCCACAGCTGCCACTGTTGGTGTGGTTATTGCAACGCCTCAACTGTTGTCTGTAGATAAGCTACTAACTCACTGCCTGCTTGGCTCATGATGAGTTAGCCAAGGCGGGCCCCCGCCCGGGGGCTGCTGTGAAGTCTCTGTGCACCATTTTTTTTGTAAACTGCTTCAAGTACAAATCATGCCTGATTTATAGGTTCTAAACAGACAGGTCTCAGAACATGACTTTTCTGAAGCTGACTTGGAGCAGAGTTGAAACACTCCAGACTCCTTCACAAAGCTTTCACTTGCTGAAACCTCAATTATGTGCTGTATAAAGAAATCAGTGTGAAGGCTACTGGTTTGAATGCATTAAATCTCTGGGCTGTTATAGCATGATCTCTGGCACACATCCATTAAAAAATAGAGTGAGAAGGGAACTAAATGCTGGCCTATACAAGAAGAATGTAAAAGGTACATGTCAGAATAAGAAATGGAGTATAAACCATTACTGTTTAAGATTTTTTTTGTTAATAAAACCCATAATAACACATTAATTACAGCTTTTGAATTCAGTGCTATAGCTACAATGTATCCTGGGTGCAGATTATGAGGATTTTTAAAAGTGCATGTCAATTTTACACAGAACTGTATGTAATGAAGTGGTTCTCTTGCACAGGACAGTGTAAATGAACCAAGGGTGCAATCTTATTGGTCCTTGAGGGGTTCAGATCAGCAGGTTTTTCTGAGTCTCTTTAGATCATCAAAAGCTGACAACCTGGGAAAAGTGTTACACTGATCCAATTAAATATCTCTTTCAGCCTGTGTGTGTGTGTGTGTGTGTGTGTGTGTGTGTGTGTCAGAAAAAAAAAATTGGCAAATCTCACTGTACTGTTGTATGTTCTGTATTACCCCAAGCCTAATAACTAATTTAAATTTATCAGGGTATTTTACTGTGATGCAGTTGAAACTAAATACACTTACTAATGTAAAGCCTTAGGTTGATTGTGATAACTGTAATGTTACATTGGAGGGAGGAAAAAAAACTGAGCATTTTGAAAATAGCTATGAATGAAATTTAATGCATTTCAAACCAAATAATTATGTGCTACCTTTCACCATTTCATAGGCCAGATTCTGTACATACAGGTTGACATGCTAAAGCAGATGTCTCCTTCTCTTCTGCTACATTCTGCTGAATGGTTGAGAATAATGTAGTTAAACCACTTTCTAAAGAACGCAGTGTCTGACAAGTACCAGTGCACTCAAGTGGTTTCAAGGACATTCTGCATGAACTAAACGAAGTTCATTAAAATCTCTCTTGGGCAGGATGCCGCTGCAGAAGATGCCTTCAATAGATTTTTTTTGTACTCTTTGAAAGAAAGAAGCCTGTCTAATTTGTCTGTGAGACACATTAATAAGGAAAGCTGTTATGTGTGCCATGGTTCTGTATGACTTTTTTTTCCCCATCGCAATGTTGGCTAAGTTTTGTATAGCTGTTTCAACTTGGACACCCAGCAATAGCTTTGCGGAGTGCATTCTTATGGCAGGGAGGCTTTTTCCAAATGCTGATGTATTTTTCAAGTTTGATGTTGTGTGGTCATGAAGGTGTGAATGACAGTAATGAATTCTTGTTAGCCAAGTGGCCTTGATTAAACACCTGACAAGTGTAGTCCAGCATACTTCCTTTGTTCAGCACCATAAAGGTCACCGCTCTCATGCCATTAACTTGCCTGTCTCCTTCGGGGGGGATGCACACAATATACACAATTTTGAAAAACTGTATAGGATATGCGGTGGCCTAAAAGTTGGAAGAAACAGAATATAGTAGTGAAACCAGCTGGTTCTACTCCGCTCCATGGAAAGCAGAAACCTGAGGGATCCTGTGTCATATTGCAGTGCGAGGTTAATACGGCCTGATCCCTTTGTGTGTGCCATAATCCCCTCATTACTTGTTTTGTACTGTGCTCGTCCCGTCTGTGCAGGTACCTGCTGCCAGTGACCTCCCAGTTCGTCATGAAGTGGCCTTCCTCTGGCTTCGCGCGCGCCTCCTCAGCCGCGCCTCACTCGCGCAGCCTCTTCACCACCCGCTTGGGCCACTTCTGAGCGCTGCCTCCGGTCCCGTGCTGTGTGCGTCCCACCCCTCGCTTCCTGCCTCCCGCTGTCCCTTTCCAGTCCCGTCCACGAAATGCCACGCCAGCAGTTTCCGCTGCTCCTAGGTCCACCCGCCGCTCCGGTGAGGGGGTGCGACCTCGTCCCACGGAGGTTGCTGGGACCAGAACAAAAGCAAGTGTGTATCTACGGGGAGATTTTACTCCCAGGCTTTCAGTGTGTGGTGAATTTCAGAAATATAACTGATCAGGTGTACCTGTTGTACTTGCTGTGTATCTGCATTAAAGTCAAGGTACCATTAAAAATAGGGGGGAAAAAAAGGATTAATTTATTTTGAGATGTAAATACATCATGAAAAATAATGCTTCAGTGACATATAGGTGGAATGACATTACAGGTAAATTACTTGTCTGAGAAACCAGATGTAAAATGCTTGCTTTTGCTGTTTATAACACATGCAAAATAATTTGGTGCTGTTTTTTCTCTTTTTAAGTCTGTAACATCTGTTGATCTCATCAAATAACTATATTTATGCTTTTAGGTTACATTAGATTTGAACCTCTTTATGCTACACTAGGGCAATCCAAAGTATAAGATTGAGGGAACCTCGGACAACCTAAATTGACTGTCACAGCATACGCTGAATCTGCTGAACATTCAAAACCAGCTTAAGAGTCTTGCCTAAGTGATTCCGTTTGCAGGGTCCACAGAGAATTTATGCATTGCTGTCAATTGGAAATGTCAATTTCTACGAAGAAAAAAAGTGTTTGCTCATCACACAGGTTAGTTGAGTGTGTACTTTCATGTTAGTCAGCTTGAAGTAACCTTAGAGAATGTTATATTAAATATGCACACTGTAGTGAGTTAAGTTGGAACCTCATGTACTGCGGTAATTCTGAGTCCTCCTTGCATGGATCGATGGTCGCGCCGATCTTCTCATTCGCGTCTTGTGTTAAAGGAACAGTGCAGAGGCTTATGGAGAATACTTGAATTCTTGTTTTAATTTAAATTGCATTACGTTTATTTAAATATATGTATTGTGTATTTTTAATGTTTTAGGTTTACATTTTTTTTATGTAGATAACCAGCCTAAGACAACAGCTTTATGTTTAATGACGGTGATTGCCCAACTGTAAACGCAGATCTGGATTTCCCATTTGAATTGAGCTGCTTTTGCCGTTTGTGTTTTATCAGCAGTATCCTATTTTTGTCTTTTTTATTTACATTAAGTGCCAGTTCACACAGTGGTGCCACAGTGTTAAGCACAACCCATATGTTAATTTGTCATTGAACAAGGCAAAAAACAAAAAAAAAACTACAGTAGCTTCTTGATAAATAAAGTATGTACTTAAGATGTCAGAACACTCTGTGTTACATAACACTTTTTTGTTTGTTTTTTAACACTTATTTATCATTGATTTTGAACCATTAAGCAGCCAAATGGAAAACAGTTTAGGATTTTTATAAGGTCTCATACTCTGGGATATTATTATTATGTACTAAAATGTGTCCCCTAAATGTGTCATTTTACTTTGCCAAATATTTTGCCTGTATCCATTGTGTGTACTACCTTTTATTTTACAAATATGGATTTGAAGTTACTAATAAATGCAGTTCAGCAATAAAATGCTTCAAACATACATTTTCCTTCATTTATTTGCGAGACTTTGTGTGCGGCGATGCCATTTTTTAAATACTTGTGTGCATAAGATACAACCAAAGTGATGTATTCGTTTTTACCACTGAAGCTTAAAAGAAACCGTATTTGTCCAGCTCAAAAACTTAACTGGTAATATCTATGGGCAACTACACAGCCATGCTCTGGGTGATGCTGGTTCTAGCCTTTAAAGAAGTAGCATTTCAATCATTCCACACAGATTGTCATCTTGAGGTGACTGTAAACGGTGACCTTGTCATGTCCCATATTGAACTGTGTTAAAACATGCACACAGTGCGCACTCCCACAATGTCGAGCTCCCAGTTAGTGACATGCCAGCTTCCTCCTGTTTCCCCGCTGATGCCGTGGCTCCTTTGCCCCTCCCCCACCTGTCTGCTAGCGGGCACAGCATAAACCGTGACCTTGAACTCTTCCTCAAAGAGCTCTGGCAGCATGGAAAGGCGCAGACATCATGCCTCGCATTGGTCAACCCATGTGCTCTCCAAAAAAAAAATACCCTGACATGCCCCCCCCCCCCTTTCAGCTTCTAGTCGCACCTGTTCTCCTCCAGCCAGGTTGGAGCTGTCAGCGGGCACTTTGTGAGCAGTGAGGTCCCTGTGGTTGACCCACTTTTAATGTACGCAGAAGCCCGTCACTTTCCAGCCTCTGTGCTTCTGTCAGAATTTTATTGTAGCACTGTGAGGCATGTGCAGTCCAGATGTGATTTAAAAAAACCTGAAGCGATAGATGCTTTTTGCAAAACATCATTTTAATCCATATGGATGGATTAAATTAGGTAAAAGATGGTTTGCGAAATTATGGGTGTCAAACCCATTAAGTGTTGTGTGACACTGACATTTGAAAATAATCAAGGTTTTAATATAAGGTTTAACAATTATTTTTCACCAGGTTTTCTTTAACCAGTATGTCTGTGCTAAGTCCAGTGTTTTCCTTATGTGTATAAGTAGTATTAATGATAGTCTAAGACTTTTATTATTAAATACTAGTGATTTTGTTTAGAAAGGATTTGCCTGTATGTGTATTAGAGAGCAGAAAACAAAATGTTTTTGTACAACATTCTTCAAAAGTATTAGTCTGACCTTAATTTTCAGTGGTGGATATTGCTGTTTCTGGCTGATGAAACAAAATGCAAAACGTCAAGAGTTTGCTAGCATCACCAAGCACGAAAACACCATTTGTCAATATTTCAGCCTGCCCTGTTATTTTCTCACACTAAAACTGACTAGTCACAATTCCTTATTTTTCCTCTTTTTTTTTTAGACTGTATCCAAACTAAATTTTCAGAGATCACAGAATAAAAAGATTTCACTTTTTTCTGACACTATCCAGGTTCCTTTTGTCTTACAGGATGCGAAAACGGTAAATTTAAAGTACCATACCTTTCTGATATGACCTGTCAAACAAACCAGCTGAAGCTGAAAAATATATTGATAAAAGTAATGAGCCAGGTTCTGAGTGGGGGGGAAAAACACCACCCCCAAATTCCCCACAATGTCGTTTTGTGGTGGCAGTGCCATTGTTATGAAAATTATTTCCTTGATTGATTGACCACCTTTTCTAAATTTCCATTTAGAACCTGCCAGTGTCTGAGGAAAGCCAAAAGAATCTGATGTACTTTTACTGCAAGGAGGACAAAAAGACGCACAAAAATAGTGCTCTACTTCAGGATGAATACATACACAAAAAACCCCATATACTTTGTTCAGGCCTCAAGCTGACAATAAGCCCAAAGCCAGAGCTCTCTACACAGCTGACAATCAGCTACTCTAGTCAAGTCCCCTGAGCGTATGTGAAAATCTAATTCCGTTTCAATGAGGGACTGTCTTAAAAGAAAAACCCACACCTAACAAGAGGACAATGCAGAAGCTCTTCCTAGTTTTCCTGAGCTGTTTCTTTTTTCATCACATCTAACAGCCTGAAGAGCAAGACCTGCAGAATGGTCTCCTCTCCCCTCAGCTCTTGTTATGTAGCTCTCATCTCCCCCGTAACGGAGTGTGCTGTCAACCTAGAAAGTGACCGTCTATAAAGCGTGCCGGGAGGGGAAAAAAGTCAGCCGCTACTTGGAGATCCTTTGCCTTAGTCCTTCTGGGGATTGAGATATCCGTGCAGATATTGTCAATACATCCCCTCCGGCCAGGCTCAGAGATATGAGACAGGGCTGCTCTGCCCATTAGTCGACCGCTGAGCGAAGGGACTGCATGGGGTGGGGGTGCTGTTGCCGCCTCGTTCCGACACCAGGTGAGCTACTTGAACATGCACGCTCTGAAGCCGTGGAACAGAGAGCACGCGCGCTCTCGCGCTCTCGCAGCTGCTCGGTGAAATCCCTTTGCTCCTTGCGGAGCTTTTTTTCTTGGGGAAAAAAAGAGCCAGTGCAGTTATGCGGTTTTCAGCCGTAGTACAAGCTAAGGCAACACTTAGTGCAAGTCTGTAAGGAAGCCGTCATTTGAATGAACAGGTCGGTTGCAGATAATGAGAGACGCTCACGGTTTGGTTGGTTCCTTTTGGTTTTGCTAAAATTCCGAGATCACGGTCAGTTTCTTTCAGGGGTTTTCAACAGTATAAAACTACGTACTAAGAAAGCATTATGTTAAAAAAATTACATAAATCCAATATTCTACATTAACAAGTGCGTAAAAATTAAAAATAAACCACTGCCTGCTGGCAAAAGTTTTCACTTCCTGAGTGGGGCCTTCAGTGGCATTCGCGTATTTGCAAGTGTAAGATAAAACCCTGTCAGTATGTCTGCAGAGAACCGCTTCATCTCTGGAAACTAGTTTCAGCTCCACACATATAGTAATTTTATGCAAATTTATGAATTATATGATGAGGTCCTGCATTGTTTCCCACATCAGTTTGAACTGTACTGCTGCATGCTTAAGCTGAAACTGCTTAATGTTTGGTTGCTGGGAGCCCTACGCATAGCAAAAAATAAATAAGTAAATAATAATAATAATACAATCTTTAACTATGAAAACCAAAAGTGTTTTTTTTTTCCCCCACAATGCTCCAGCAACTGTGTTTAAATTAAAATCTCAATTCATAACGTTGGAATAGAGCCGAGTCAGACTTGTCAAGTGAAAACCCCAAGCTCCCCCAGTACACCTATCACTGCTGGAGAAAACAGACGCTTCTTTGTTTTTACCAACAAACAGCCTCATAAAATGTTAATACAGCTGCTGTATCAGTCAACCAGTGTCCAGTCTCCTGGTGCTGCCTATGTTTTTGCGCTTGTTTACAGATTTCTTTTCCAACAGTCTGTTGAGTTGCAACTGAAAACCAGGAATATAGGTTAAGCTGTGCTGAGAACTTGTTCTGCCAATATCAGGGCCGGGATTCGGCTGTGGACGAGCACTGCCAAATCTTTATCTCTGCAAAGAAAAACATAGTTTGGGGTAAATTTATGCTTGTCTCACAACCATTGGTGTTTGCTTATTTTGTCTGAACTTGTCTAATTTGATTTGTCAAATTTAATTTACTTCAAAACATGTGCCATATAAGCACTGCAACATAGTTTGGACTCCTCTACAGTTTATTGTTTACACATTGATTTCACGGGCAGCATTTTGTTTTGAGTGTTTAGTTTTTACAAGAAATATTGACTAGTTTCTGCTTTTAAGACCTACACAAACCATAGCCCCTAAAATCAGGTGTTCTAAACGGTCATACGTAACTGTCTCGTTGGCACACATCCAAAATGTCCTTTAATTGCTGTATGCAGCCAACAGATGTGAAGTCCACCTTAAAAAATATCAAATAGTAGAAACCACTCATTTTCCTGTGTCTCATAAAATACATTATTTTGGTCTGAGAAAGCATGATGATAATTGTAATAATATTCCCATAAAGTCTATAAAGGCATAAGGTCAAAGTTTTTATTTCTTAATAAAGTTATGTTCAATGTCCACATCTGCAAAAGCTGCAAGGAGATGCTGAAAATTTCGGCAGCTTTATGATTTAATTGCAGTAAGGTAACAATGATGTTGCACAGATCAATTTGTAGCAGGCCTGGGAAAGCACACTGAAATCCATTTCCTTCATTAAGTTATTTTTTTTTCCCAAATTCTGTTTTTCTTAATGACCCTGCCTAAAACCGTTTCATAGTTGTGTTGATTCTGACCCTGCTTTAGTGTGCAATCTTATTGTCCTTCAGATTATTATCCTTGAACGCTATATTTTCACAATTAAGAAAGTCTGCCCTAAATCAAAAGGAAAACGAAACGGGACAGCTCTGCTGAGATTTGTAAAAGTTAAATGCTACTGTATAAGCTATTTGTGTCAGAGAGTAGACATGGGTACCTGCTGTGGAAATTATAATGAACTTTTTTTAAGATGCAAGCATAGCATCTATATGCAACTGCAGCATCCCAAAGGGGAGGGCTCCAGGCTGGATAACCTTGTTATTGTGTATACTGTTGTTTCAAGTAGTGCATTACATCGCCAGTGCAAACTAACTATGCACGATGCATACATTTCAATTCACGGTTGTGGAGTAAATGGAGTACGGTGTACTGCTATGTTTTTTGTAAAGTTTGTTATATTTGAAAATCTGTAATGTACATTTTTCTATTTCTTATCATATATGTTGCCTGCTCCTGGCAACACATTTTTTTATATTTTAAAAATATCCAGCCAATTATAAATCTCCTTCAGGTTGTTCAAGAGTCTGATTCTAACAGAATGCAGTCTGATTTATTCTCATCAGCATGGTGTGTAGAGCCTATTACTGGGCTGTGATTTAAGGAAGGTTTTTAATTCACAAACTTAAAATGGTAACAGGTGGTAGTTAGTGGGGTATTGCTGATGTTTTTTCTCCTTCGAGAGTGAGTGGCCTATATTTTAAAACTTTTTATTTGGGACACGTATGCTAAGAGATCTACAGAATGGGTACTTAGGGACTATTTATGGTTGGTTTAACTTCCCTTTTCCCCTGATCTCAGGATATGGGCTATAGGCTTACTTCTACCACCAGAATCTGATTATTTCTCACCTACGAATGGCTTGATGTACCCAGATGTTTAATACTTTGTGCATATTAACAAAGTAATGAAATTACATAATTAATGAGAATTTTGTTGATGTTGCTCCTTCATTTTACATACTTTTTATACTATACTTATTATTGCATTTTGCCCCAGTGCATACAAAAGTTGTTCTTTATGGAAGCTTCACCCAAATGAATGAAACAGAAACGTAGTTTAGGAGGGGCAGATAATGAAATGGAATTCAGTTCCACTTTAACTTTGAGTAGCCTTGTTAAATTCAAAGCCACGCTGACGATGGTTCTGAAAACGCTTGTTCTGGATTCATTAAATAATCCCAAAGTGTATTGGAGCTATGCAGCATATAATTTAAACCCCAGACTCAGCTGTTCATATTAATAAACTGAAAATCACTGCAGGTATTTTCCATTAAGGTATTTCACAGTAAGTATACACACATTTGTTAGACAGTCATTATATTGCCCACCATACAGAGAAATGCATCTGGGTGACAAGTACCTGTGATTAATATGAGTTGGGCTGACTAAAAACTAAGTCCTGTCTGCACTAAGTAATGAGCCCACGAGACTTCCCTGCCTCAGTCTTGCAAGCTGTGAAAAAAAGGGCGGACATGTTTTTACCACACGAGCCCTCTTTTCCATTAAGATGGCTCTGTTGTGTGCGGTGCAGAGGAACAGATGTTGAAGTGGGCTTTCTACATAATCATCACAATATTCCACACAGGCTTGTGATTTATATGCATTTAGGGCTGACTAAATACCATACTTTGTGGCATTTTTGTTTTTTTGGTGGAGTTTGAACAAAATCCTTTTTTTTTTCTTTTTTTTTGCTCTAAGCTTGACCTTGTTACATCAGTAAAGGGGACACCAAAGTTATGCTGCCCTTGAAGTACTGACTAGTCAAATAATTAATTTTTGGTAAGTCAGGGGGAACAACAGGGCCACAACATTTGTGCTATAAGAGCAAACGGCATTTAAAAATAAATTAATGAATGAAATCACTCCTCTGACGAGCCACGGAGGTCGATTTTGACAAAATACACTTGACAAAGTCACGACACAACCATCTGGAAGTATGACCAACCGACATGAGTGGAGCAATGTTTAAAAAAGGCCCTGCAGCTTTGAGGGTGCGTGTTTCAGGCTCGTCCGTGAGGTCTGTGCAGCCTTTGTCTCCAACAAAAGTGTAAACCCACCCTTAGCCAGCACCCTGGGGAGAAGGGCAGACCAGGTGGCCTTCGTGCGCTAGAAAGTAATACCATCCAGGCTAAAAACCTAGTCACCCATGCTCTCGTGTCTGCGCATTTTACTTTCTACCTGTGGACACTCTGTCGTGTGAATTAACCTTGGTGTGAGGTCAAACTACCAGATTAAAAATGTTTCTAAGGTTGTCGGCTTTATATAAAAGTTTTAAAAATTGGCATGGATAGAATTAAAGAGTATATTACATATCCTCTGAAGGCTGAAACGTATTAGACAGTGAAGAACAGGAATTTGTAAAATTCTCTGCATTTTTTTGTGCAGTCTTCTGTAAGCACTTTCTATTTTAATGAACTCTTGCTGTTGCAACAATTTTATAAAAAGCTTATAGAATTTGTTTTGCATCTGCTGCTGACATTGTTTCTGTCATGAGATTTGCTGTTAAATCATTTTTAGATCTTTTATATTATCTATAAAGTACACTTTTCTTGCTTCACTCTGTAATTTCCCCATGTAGCCATTTCCTCAAAGCTTTTCTGATTACGATTTATTCTGAAGAGCTCTTAATAATTATAGCCGCCAATCTTCTCCTGATCTACACTTACCACTTACAAGTCTTCAGTTTGCAAGCGTCATCTCATTTACTTGGTTTGCTTTTTTTCCTGAAACTTTCAGTTTAGAGTTCTCTCTAATGAGCAAAGACATGTGTCAAGCACTACTTTACTCTGCTGATGGAGGCGACCAGTGCTGTTCATTAGAGGAAAAATGTAACCTTTGCATATATGCATACCCCTTGGTGGGGGGCTTCACAAACTGTTTATTTCCACCAATACAACTTAAAAATAAAACCATGCAAAAATACACTAGGCAAGAAGATATCTTTATACACAGGCCACTTTCTGCTCTAGCTGAGCACTTCTGTGCCTGTATTTATTTGTAGAAATATGTTTGATCTTTCACTAAACCTTGTGTGCAAATAAAGTGTCCTGCACCAAGTCAAATATGTGCATGTGTTTTCTTTTGCAAAGCGCTAAATCACAGGAGAGGAGAATGGGTGCCAAATTCCAACTCTGTGCCTGGCAGTGAGGCAGCAGGCAGCTGAGATGCATTGATGAATGAGGGAATAATTAAAAGAGAGAAAAGCACATCCCATTCTCGAACATCCGCTGGGGAAAGGGAAAAGCGAGGAACCTGCAGGCTCCGACGCAGAAGGTGCAACACTAGAGGTGAGATTAATTGGATGAATGGTGAAGGGGTCAAACAAATTTGTATACACCGACATAAAAGGTACAACATAAACGCAATTACAGCAAATAAATAAATAAACTAAAAATCCTGTCTTATTATTCATTCTGTCTGCAAAAAGCTTGCCCCACAAGGGCGGGAAAGTCAGTACAATGTAAGGCAAGGCACTGGGCGTGCTGCACGCAAAAAGTTTTTTTCACTGACGTCCTTCAAGTCTAAACTTCCTCTTCTTTAGGCTACTTGTAGACATTCATGAGTTCTGACTCTTTCTGAACTTTTTCATTGGATGAATGTAACGTATAAATGTCGCATGCAATGTTTTTTTTACACTATGATACAGAGAAAAAAGTACTGTGCTGAACATTTTCAGGATATTGTAAGTCATTCTTCATGCAGGTCCCATTAGTTGCAGTGGTATGAAAATAAACAGCCATTTTGAGAGCCTCCACATTGTACTTCCTGTATAATCAAGGTTCAATATTCGTACTATAAGGCAGACATAGGCTATAATGTTCTGTTCTTATTTTAACTCTTTTTATCTTGCATTTTGTAATGAAAAGAAAAACTAAAGTGAAATGCTTGAACTAGGCTATTGTTAAAATTATGCATTTTCAGGGAAAATACCTGTATTTGCATTTTGGTGACATTTCATTTTCTCTACATTGGGGTGAGAGTTCGTCCTTGCCCAGTGTGAAAGAAAGGCTTCCCAGGCAGCAATATAGCTCAAACGCAGTTGGGGGTGGGGGGTACAATAAAAATAGCATGACAAGTGATTAAAGTAAAGGGACATGGCCATAAAACCTTGAATATGACCCCCGCAAGGCCCCTTTTCCCACAGCCTGGGCAGGTACGCTGTTTGCCACGGTCTTGTCACCACTGTGCAGCAGCCATAAACTTTCGCAAGTCTGGTTGATTTGCCGTAAAGTGAGACAAAGCAGGGTTAAGGGAGTAGCTAGAGAAGGATGTGTCTCTGACATGAAACGAACGCCCTCGGTGGCCGCGGGAGCTCGAGCCGCAAGGTCTCAGCTGACAGTTGACGGTCTGTGGAAATCAATACATCCGTGTCAATACGCCTTGAAATTGACATCTTCCTCTTTGCGTTGACAAAAAATAATGCTGCCCCTCCTGCCTTGGCTTGACTGACGTTTTCATTACGGCCATCACAGGTAGAAACATGGGCAGCAGAACCGTCAAACTGGGTGAAAGGAAAGGATAACGGCACGCAGCCTGTACAGCGTTAATGATGCGCCTCTGTTTTCTCTTACTCATATGCCATGGCCTAAATCACCATTGCATCAAGCACCGACTACGTGCTTGCACCTTTGATTTTGAACGAGGGCGTCCGCAGCACTTCTGGTCAGTTTCTGCAGTGAGCTCTTTTGACCCACCACCCCCAGCTGACTGGCAGGCCGTTGCTGCTGGGAACTTAAAATAAACAGCTCCCTTTTAAGAGCGTCTGCTTTGAGACGCGCTTGGCGTGGTCTAATCCCAGGACGCCATCCGGCGCAAGAGATGGGACTCGAGCGGGTCACAGCGCAATTAACCCCGTGGAGCCCCGTCTCTAATTTCGACCTCTGAGAGGGAGAGCTCAGACCACAGTGTGCTCAGGAAAGCTGAGAACGTGCCACCTGCAGCACTTTCCCAACCCTCTCTCACACACCTCTGCGGCTTTGCCACTGCAGGCAGCCACATGCTTCCAACTCCATTCACAAAAACATTCAAAAGATACCTACATGCAAGCAACGACGTCCTTATTCCTGTGAGGTAATTAAAACAGGTTTTCTCCAGAGTCTGGTTTTCCTGTAAATATTGTCTTACATCTGGATAAAATTAGGCATTCTCAACTGATTTTTACTTTCAGCAGGTGATACACTGAGCACTGGCATATCCGTGGCATCATATGTTAGCTGTCATGCTCACCGTAATTAAAACCTTAAAAAACTGGCACAGCCTGCATTTCTCTCGCCCTGATTACCACTGGCAAGCGTGCTCAAAGACGACTGGTTAAACAGCAAAGTTTTACTGCCGGTGGCGAGTTCCACCCAGGCGGACAGATGGTCGCTCACGCAGGCCAGCCATTTCCTGTTCACCTGAGCGGCACGTGATCCTTCCACAGTTTCTATCCTTACTGCCTGGCTTTCAAGATCCTGAAAAGGGTCACCCTGACACAGTATGTGTGTGTGTGTGTGTGTGTGTGTGTGTGTGCGTGTGTGTGTGTGTGCGTGCGTCTGTATATGCATGTGTTAGGCGAACGGCAGGGCTCCACTCAGAAATATTTATTATCTTATTAACTCGTTATTTACAGTTTTGCAAGAAGCGCCGGCCACGAACATTTCACTGAAGGCGTGTAATGGTTCATGAGGGAGCCATGCTTTCAGCTGCTGAACATATAGGAATTCTCGCTTTGCCCTCATATGAAATGCTAATTATAAGACAGAGAAGAGATATAAAACTCTTTAAATGGGTTCTTATGCTTTACAATAGCCAGAACCAAATGAACACTTGGAAACAGTTGCTTACTTTTATAAAATGTCATTTTATGAGTCCAGTCAACTAGTTTTTGCTTAATTGCAGAAGTTATTTAAGACTGATAGGCAAATAGAGATGTGTGTTGACCCCTGCAACTTTGCTTTATTAGCATTTCAATGGCACCCTCTCTGATTCTTAAGAAATTCTTACTGGGGCTTTCTTTATTACTTTAACTGCACAGGGGCAAGATTTAATTTATTTAAGGGCATTTTTAAAAATCCAGGCTGAGCAATATCAGTGGTTCCCCTCAGCCAGTCTGGTAATCATCAGGGAGGGGCAATAAATGGGCTGAGCGGAGCAGCTAACTTCATTAGCCGACTGGGGTAATAAAAGCAATTCTTATGAGAATACACACAGCACATGTACTGGCTGTACCGTATGTGAATCTAATCACTCATCCACTGGCGCACACCGTGACAGACAAAGGGTCGATAGGCACCCAGATAAACTAACCACGCTTCGCTCTTTCACAAACCTGGCACTGCTGAACTCGGTCTGCCTCGAGATCCAATCCAGGTGGTGAAAAAACAAAATGGAGGCAGTTTTAACGGCAGTTTCCAAGTCAATAAGGAACACAAACTGCTATTTGAAAATGTATTGCTGTTGCTATTGTTTTTACTGCTGCTAGCAGAGATGAAAACTAACTGTACCCATGAGCAATGAAATACTCGATGTTTTGTGAAGCTGTTGCACGTAGTTTTAGCTCTGAAGCTACTAACTCTGGATGCCTTTGTCACAAACACAAAACCTCCGGGTTTTCCAACAGAGGTTTACTGGCAAAAAAAAAAAGGTTTGCTCTGGGTTTGAGCTTTCCCAGCGATATCTGTTGAGCTGATAACGAGCGTTTTAAGCAACAGAACACATCTGTGTTTTTTTACCTCTCATTGTGAGCTTTAAAGAGATTAATGGCTAGGCAAAAATGATTAATGAGGCAGATTTGCTCTGACAGCATCTGAATGACAGGTTACAGGTGTGCCTTTCTTTATTGTTCTCTATTTCAAAGCACAAAACAAGCCAGCCAGTCTGGGTCCTCACATGGCACCTTACTTCATTTGACTTTTGTGTGCTGTATGCTTAAAGATTATTGGGACGGATGACCTTTGACTCTGATGATAAACGTTTGCCAGTCGTGGCTATTACATTTTTCTGCAGGCGGTCTTTCTCACAGCCTGGTGACTTATCTCCTCTTTAGCTGTCCTGTATGCATCTGCTTTCAGAAAGAACAGCTAAGCTGGTGGACCTGACATCACTGCCCTTAAACATTCATTCCTCCAATTTCCAAAATACTTGAAAATAATAAAATGCCTCGAAGCAGCTGCAAATGGGTTTAGTATTACAACGTGTACTTCGTCAAATACGACGTCTCATTAAAAGACACACATACAGGACCCTTGTTTTTAGTTTGTAACATATTAAAGCATTTCAGTAAGAGCCTTTTCCTGCTATATAAAACAGGAGAGACAAAAAATGTGATACACAAAAAGGAAAGTGTGTCCTTGACATAATGATGATACGACACGGCTAAATAAATAATAGCAAAATGTTAAAAATGTGCTATAATGACGTTACTGAAGTACTGCTAATTTACACTTAGTGGGCACTCTATGTACATTTGATTTGCTCAGCAGTCTTGCAAATAAAACAAACATAATGACCATGTTTCTTAGTTTGACAGAAAAAAACAGATGTATTCAAGTGTGACAACTCTTGATTCTAATTCAAATCCACATTTGGTCTAAATATAAGCAGAACTATAACCGCAAAATTACAAACCAGACTAAGTAACCACCTAGAAGTACCACAGACCACACGTGCCGCAGTTTGCGATCCACGATTAGAATGGATTTTAACGATGAGCAGACTTCACAGACCGTGGCTTTCAGTGCAAGGAGGCTCTCATGGCTGAGGGCTGCGAGCGAACACCTTGGGCTACCGAAAAGCACCACGAGATGAAGGAGCTGAAACTGACTGATCTCCGTCTCACCATTGCTTGTGTTGTACAGAGCATGTCTGCTCTTCAGAAATGAATGCAGGAAGGAAGGCACAGACCCACATCACTTCACTCTGAGCTCAGCCTTGACCACTTCTGATATTAACGCTGCAGCACTTCTGTTTGGCCTGGAAAGTGTGGACAATATCTCTCGCATACAATTTAAGCAACGTTACTAATAAAGTAATCTAAC
This sequence comes from Chitala chitala, assembly GCA_025773905.1. NCBI lineage: Eukaryota > Metazoa > Chordata > Actinopteri > Osteoglossiformes > Notopteridae > Chitala > Chitala chitala. The sequence continues at coordinate 4,654,444 of JABJVR010000029.1, forward strand.
AAACATGGAAAGATATAAGATGAGCACTTTCCTTTGGCTCGCGAGTCACTGTCCTAGTGATTTTGAAGCCTAGCACAGTCATGATGTCACCTGCCCTTTCCCTCGGAGTGACACAGAAGGCCCTAAAATCTGGCCATCATGTGTTTGCCTAAGAACCTTGACAATGAAAGCCCAATCTGTATTCGCAACGGCACGCAGGAACCTTGTCAGATGCTAATGCTGGGGCCACAGTCAAGGCCGAGATCTGCAGTTATTTTTATTTTTCGACGTAGCGATAAATGCGTTCCGATGTAGTACTGGAACAAACCATAGGGTGGTGGTCTACCCACTTTCTTCATAAATCACCCCCTCATCTTCTCACCCTCTCTCTTGTTATTCATTAAAACAGGTTGGGATAATAAGTCCCAAAGAAACTAAGAACATGTGATGAAGCCATAGTGAATAATGTATATGTCTCCCCCTTTCTCTTTTTACTCCCCAACCGTCTCTGCCCACCACCCCAACAAAGATGCGGTGTTCAGTGAAGCCTCTTTTTCAATACACCCATGCCCTTGTGCTGAATGGGGTAAACATACATTAACATATTTATACTTTGCTTTATAATGTGACAACACACAGATGTAAATGGCCTCAATTGAAGCCTTGATCACACAACTCCTTTCACACCCCATTTCAGCTCTGTAATTACACTCCTTAATGTGCCTCGTAAGACGCTGTTGCATTTGGATGTTCCAAAATGCCCAGTTGCAAAACCAGACATTTTCGTCCAGCCCAAGTACGCTCTAAATAAGAGCCGCGTTTTGCTGGCAGGCGTACAACCTGAATGCAGGGACGCACATCCGTGAGCAGGTAAGAGCGAGGTGCAATTAATTTGTATGTTCACTGTCTTGTGTTTTCTTGTAGAAAAAAAAAATGCAGCGCAGTTCAGAATTTCTGTGCATCACGCATCATTACAGTGATAGTGTGAGATCTTAGCTTAAATTTATGGTGTGCAAGTGAGAATTGCAATACAGAACTTTTAACACATGGTCATGCTTAATCCATCAAAATATCGCCTAATTTCTTTTCCCATATTGCCAGACACACAAATCTACAACATCCTCATGTGGCATGTGTTACAAAACACAGAATCCATATGCTTATCAAACACGTCTTTCTAACTAACATAATGAAGTGGTTTTTTGAAACCTATGGACAGATTAAAATACAACAACGTGAGCTTTGTACTGTAGCAAAGTGAGACTAACTACAAACTACACAACATCTGGGGGTGCGCGGTGGAGGGGGAGGGTACAAAAATTGTACTTATTATGAAATATACATATTTTACAGATGTTATTCAGGGTTTAAATGAAAGGCAAAAATTTCTTTTTCCAAAAAAAGAAGGCAGGGAAAGGTGTTATTTAGTTCTAATGCTGAATGCAGGCTTCCTGCCACTCTCAGGCTCCAAACACAAATTAAAGGGCATAAACTAAAATAAAAGCAGCACAAGATTGTGACAGGGCTCTGCTTTTGTAGGAGAAACATGACAGTCCTACAGCTTGAGGCTGAGGGGCACCGAGCACCTCTCCACTTTGAATGAAACATTAAACGGCAGTGCACTGATAAAACCTCTCTCCGCACGACTTGAAAAGACAGAAAACATTTCCAAACAGCCTCGTCAGTGTATCTCGTGCCTCATATGAGCCGCCTGCCTTCATAACCTTTACAATCTCGTGCTAAAATAAGTCACAGATCTATTACTTTTTCTTTTCTGTAATTCTTCCAGTAGTGAGATGGACATGGATATTGTTTCTATGCCAGCTATCCTGCTAAAGGATAAAAAAATGCCTTTTTAAGATACCGTTGTTTTATTCTTTGTGTAACAGAATAGCAGTTTTGGAAGCTGTTCCATATGGTCCGTGCACTGTTGACGTAAATCTTTTATTGCTTTGGACAGTATATTTTTACATTTGAGCAGCTCTAGTTAAACATGTGTGAAAAATTATAATCAGATGCACAAAATAAACAGAAAAGACAGCACTTAAAAAATGTCGACAGAATATATCTAGTTCCTGTTCTTCAGATCTGGATGTATTTTATGGTTAAATGCATTGGTACAATTCAGCCATAATTTCTGTCATTAAAACAATGAAAGTGTAGCTTGGCATAACACAGTGGAATGTAGCATGCATTTTTTCTTTATATTGGAAATCTTAAAGGAATACCAGGAGTATTTTTTTTTATTATTATTGCAGAATGCAGTGGTTCTTATTATGGAATATGGCTGCAATCACCTCAGTACATTACTTGCACAGATGCTACAATTATCTACACAATCAGATAGAGCTCGATGATTGGTGATGGTCAGTAAGTGACTGTAAAGACAGCTGTGCCTGTTTTAGTTGTATGTATGATGTTGTTGATATACAAAGTTTAATCCTATTTTGGAAAACGTGAAAAAAGACACAAAGGTATATGCACACATGGCACAATGCGGTAGTTACCGAAACAGTAAAAACATATCTGTTTAAATGAAGAAAGCCTGCAAAAATAAGTGCACAACGTACTCCTTTCGTATTAATAATAGATTTCTACAATAAAAATTTAAAGGAGACGGTTTTCTGCAGTTAAAACACGAGTACATGAGCAGAAGTATGCCAGAATATTTATAGAACGTTAACATATTCCTGCTGTGGTTGTCTGGACAAATGTCAAACCCTTTACTATTAAAAAAATGGTCTGACAATTGACCCCTAGAGGTCACTACAGATTAACAAAAAAGTAAACAACCTTTGATGGGTGCAAAAATCATTCTAGTGAAACTCCCCAAATTTTAGGGAACAGGCAGCTCAAGTCTAATACAGCGCAGCTGTTGTGGAACAGAGCTCAGAGCGCATTACTCTAAGTGCAAAACTGCTCGCTGGTTTGCGCCTCGTCTTTTTGTATATGCCCAATAATGTTGCGGAAATGCGTTTAAGTGCACATTTCCTGCATTAAATATGTCGAGCATTTGTTTCATTTTCGCCACTGCTGTTTTAATTTTCCTTAGAGCTGGAAAGAGACATGGAAATGTTGCCGCTACGGAGTCAGTCTGTCTACCCTGTAGCTGCAGCCTTTAATCCGGCTGCTTTTTAAAAAAGTAGATGGGGGGGCAATGGAGTGCACACAAGTGCAGATCTAAGAAGGGCAGCTAAGCTATGAAAAAATTACCAGGAAAAAAGCAGAGAGCGGATTTAACTAGGAAACCGTTTCAATGGTCACACTTTAAAGTTTTGTTGGTTTGGTTATGCATGTTTTTTTTTTTCTAAAGTTAGGAGAAATTTAAAGTTACGTGAATCAATGCGTGTGTCCTCTTCACAACGCAGCTACACACAGAACACATCTAAGGGAAAACACCATCACAGTTTAGTGATTGCGTATCAGGTTTTTGGTTAGGGTTGGATAATCACGGTCGTTGTAGCCTATTAGTTTGATAGCGTTAGGAAACGAAGTACAAGTGCGCAAGTGAATGTCCCAGAGGCCCGTCGCGAACATGTTCAAAACGAACGTCTGCAGCAAAAAGTTTTGTCAAAATTAATAACTACGTTAAATGTAAAAATAAAATGTTCTGCAAGGATAACACCAAACGATGAGCATGTTATTGTACTTACTCATTGACGGGTGCTTTTAAAATCCTCCAGTATAGTTTAAATTCAATATGGCATTATTTTATTTAATGCATCAATTAAACGTTAAGAATGAAACGCGAATATTTAAAGAATAACGGGCTGCAACTTCGAATTATAATACTGGGAAAGTAATAACCTAAAAAGCAATTAATAATTAAAATAAAACTGGATGAAATTGTACGTATTTCATCTAATTTAAACAATTCACAATCAAAACTGTTAATGATTTGAATACTGTAATATGTGCACACAAAATCCTTGATCGCAGACGAATGTGTTGTATTTAAGCAATAATATTAGCAACTGGACAACTAACGAGCTTCAGAAGGTTAAGTCACTGAAAGATAAATGAAAGGGTTTTGCCTGAAAATGCAGCAGCCGCCGGTTTTTTATTTTCAATTATAGGAATTTTGGATAGAAATAAATGGTAGGTCAATCCCAGTGTTCTGCATTTGTGCCATTGCATTGCACCTTTACCGATATATGAGTTATTTGGAAGTGTGACTATCAAACCATACACTAGTCCTTCAAGCGTTAGAGCAGCCAGTCTAAAAATTTAATACTAAAAATTAAAACGCGCCTCTTCTAGCGAATCATTTCTCTGGTTTTTAATTACTGGGTCTCGGACAGTTTTGGAAAAACAGAAATACAATTTGCTTTTGTAGAGGACAAAAGAATTAATTCCCTTTTCTAAGCAGTTAGCAGAAGCACTTATGAACAATTAATGTTCTTCCAGTGACGCAGACAACAAGGGCGCCGCGATAAATAAGTGTAATTTTGTACATCTGGCGACTTTAAAACCGATGAATGAACTGAACAAACCATTCATTAAACACAAATAATGTATAGTAAAATTGGAGCAATAGTTCTCAGCTGTTCCATATTTTTGCTATCACGAACTATTTTCGTATGTATGTGTTTTTAATTTTCACTTCCCAGTTTAGCATTAATCGCTTAGAGCGACTTGAATTGTACACACCCAGAAATTATTCAGACACGGGGCTCCCCTATGCTATGCCCCCTTTTCACCACTAGTGTTATTAATATGTATTCGATATGACGTGCTATAGTAATCACAAAGCTTAACACTTTGTGACCGTCAACATTCGTTGCTTTTTGTTAGTGCCCTTGGTCCCCGTAAGGACGCTGAAATCGCGATGGACATCAGAATTTGGGATGCCGATTGAAGGAAAGAGTCCAGGGTAAAATATGATATTGCAAGGTACCAATATGGGATCAAAATAAACTATATTGATCGGAAAAAACACAAAGACGCGCACACAACTCGAAATATAAGGGGAAGAACAAACAGCTTTTCAATTAATCAATCAATGAGATCCAACCACGGATTAAGGAATAACGATAGCGGAAAACGTAGAGTATAATAATGTTTAGAAAAATTCCAAAACGACTGTTTTAACCTGCTCAGAATCTCCGAGAGAACAAAGATATAAAATCTTTATTCTAAGTTATAACCTTCTCTTCTTTAACTACGAACTCGTTGGCTACATAAAACTTCAATTAAGTGTACCATTTGTTTTGCGTTTGCCGCATACACACGCAAAATGTGAGTGCAGACAAAAATCAAAGACAGAATGAAAACACAGGTCTTCATGACAATAAAGCAATCAAAATCAAGGACATGTAAGATACTTCAGTTAAACGTAGCGCACAAAGCGCCCAAAAGGCGTGGATATAAAATCGATATATTATGTTTTATTACGCAAACGCAACAATGAATTAAAAACACATATACAAGAGAATTTTAAAATAATATTTAGTTCTAACCAAAATGTAATAAAGTGGAATAAAAATTTAAAAATAAGAAAAAAATATACTGTATGTTCACACTACACAAGGTTTTGTAAGTTTTTGTTCATTCGAAATAATGGCATGACCCGATTTTCCGGACTTAGACACACAAGTTATTTATTTATTTTCGCAAATGTCCAATCAGATTTTAAGATTGTTAGACGAAAATGCCAGTTCTCCTGAAGGCAGCCCCAGGCATGTCATTTGGGCGGGAATTTGATCCCACCCCTCCCTCGCCAATGCTTGGAACTATCAAGTAAGGTAAAAACTGAAAACTCATCACTTTTTCAAAAATTCAACATGTCCTTGGAAAAAGTCACTTACTCCCCAGAAAGATGGCGTGGAGCTAGCCTTTAGGTGTCACTGTGCTTTCAAAAATAAACTCTCATTCTGCCACAAAATGGGGTCTGCAGGACCTCTGTGTTCAACATACCAAAGCATCTTAACCATAGCTGAGTGTAACTCACTAAAATGGTGATGCCAAGTGGACAAAACCCAAATGCCAATATTTTAGTCAGTAAACAAATGTGCAGTTTGTGTTTTTTCCCATCGATTGGCCTTAATTCGAGACAGAATGCAGTATTCAATCTTATATTGTAACCATAAAAGGTGCTCCTTCATTTAAATGCTCCAAGGCCAGATTTTTTGAAAAAAGTATAGATATTGTCAGTCCGACATTCCCTGTAGGTACAGAGAAGTAAACGAACGTGGGAATTTGTTAACTACATGCTTTTGTACCTTTGCCTACATTTTTTTTTTCATACAGCCAGACAATATTACATATTTTTAAGGAAAAAAAAAACTTTTGTTGCCACACTTTCAGAACTATGAGAATAGGGTTTTCCATAAATACTTCCATATGCCAGCTGTGGTTACGCATACTTCCATTCAAAGGAAACGGACAATTTATGCTGAGATATTTAGTGTTCATACAAAATTGTTTGTAGATCAGAAGATACTATATGCACACCAGTTGCAGATAAAGTTGAATCCAATCACTTGTAGTTGTTTTTCTTATAATTATATATTGGGAAAGGGACAATTATAATCAAAACACAGTCTTGTGAAACTATAGAGGTTTATTCATGCATCTTATTTAAAACGCCTAGACTTATGGGAAAAATTAACTGCTAGACAACAAAAACCAAGATAATCTCCATACTTATTTATGGCTATTTAACTTCAGCATGGATACAGCAATGTAAGTTTTTGTCTAGTAATTCTCACAGAAAAAGCAGCTCTGTTAAAAGTTCCAGAACTCGTTATCACGTTTCCTGCACTTAATATAGTTTTGTTGCCTGTTTGTGATGAGCGCTGTTTAGTAACGCTTAATGTTAGCACTCATTTTGAGGCTTTTTTTGGGCTCACATTTGGCAAACACAGAATTATTTCTACAGATTTAAAGAATTATAGAAACTGGTGCTGGAAGATGGAGAGCCAGGCTGCAGCGTACGGAGTTGAATGCAGCTATTCATGCAGTCTTGTCACAGTTAATAGAAAACTCCATTCTTCATCTGTCCACATGTTTGTTACATCTTTGTTCAACCGCCGGCTTCACTGCTAATCACTGTTCTGAAAGCGCTGTGTATACATTACAGAGGACGAGGAATGCAGTTAACAATATATATGAAAAATTTGGATTTGTTTATTCACGCATCAGAGGAGAAAAGCTGCACCTTTGTTTCTGTCAGTGTGCACAGTGTAAGCTGAACTGTTAGCGCACACGCCTGCGTTATTCATCATTCATTTCCTGGTCTCACAAAACAATCCAAGCTTTATGGAGACCACAAATTCCATACAATGCAGAAAATGTGAATAAAGGCAGGACTGTGGGTAAAATGAGAAGAGTATGTTTTTGGCTGTTTTGATGTCAAGTCCAATGTTACCAATTGCTGTGCAAATAAATTGGAAACTGTATTAACAACAATTTACCAAATCAGTGTTTTTAATTTATTTATTTTTTCTTTTTTTCTTTGAAATTAGTACAAACAAAAGTTCTATCACACTGTCATTTAAATTTGTCAGTGATGATAACTTTAACCCTCTTAAGTGGTAATGAAATGAAATGTACTTTGTGAAAGCAGTTTGTAGAAGACTGCGGTTTGCACGTGGAACACCTAAAGTAACTCAGGTGGAGGGGTTTGTTATGGTGGGTATATCTGGGCTACATGGCTGTCTCTGTGACCTACACAGTGAAGGGAAAGGAGAGGGGAGAAGTGTTGGGTTTCAAATCCAGTGTTAAGACAGTGATGTGCCAGATGACCTTGGGCATGTCACTTTGCCATCTGCTACCTCTGTCTTGCCCTGTCAACACACCTCTATTAGAGCTAAAACATGACATTTCATTTTGTGACATGCAAGGGAACTAATCACAAAGAAATGAAAGGCTGAAAACCACTGCAGTGGAGAGATGTATGTTTTTTTAATGCCTTCTCTCAGACGTATTATTCTCTGCACACTTTGGTTAATATAATAGCAGAGGTTTTTATGGGATATATAGGTAAACCTTTTAGGATGATATTAGATGATGAGACTTTTAAATTCCTGAATTATCAGTTACCACATTGAAATTATATTTATCTATCTTGCAACTCATTGTTTTTCCAACAAATTGCAGTCTAGGGACAGGGTTGTTGATCTATTCATTTTGACAATAGTTATAGTTATTGCAATGCACTCAAAGATTGGTGGCAAAACATTCAATGCTTGAGTTTGATGGATGATTACATTAATGACATTTATTACATAGTCATCTTTTTTATAGTTCCATAGAGACAATGGCAGAGATTGTGAAAGTGGTGAACAAATGAGTGAGGAGAATGAGGAAACGTTGGCTTATTAAAAGAGAGAGCCATTCAACACACCAGTTGCCATCATTTTGAGTCATATTTTTGATGAAAGCATAATATGTTATCAGCAAATGATTTATATGCTAGTTACATACCACTAATAAAAATGTTTTAACATTTTAATATTTTGTTGGTTGGGTGATTTATGAGTACACAGTGTGTGCGTGTGTGTGTGTGTGTGTGTGTGTGTGTGTGTGTGTGTGTGCACGTGCATTCACCTCTCCCATTTTATGCAGGTGGATATTTGTTTTTACTTTTGCTCTTTTTTCGTTTTAAGTACATTTCTTGGGGATATGAGAAAGCACTGAACATCTGCTGATACGTCCAAAACACCAGCCACGTTGCCGCACTGTCTGCACGCTTCCTTTTCTTACCGCTTCTTAAATTAATCTTCAGCAAGTTTTCAAGCTTGAATTCAATTTTCAAGATGAACAATCAAACCTGGCTTAGAAACAAAAGAGAAAACTGACAAAAGAGAAGTAATTATAAAATCACTTTTTTCAGAGTGTAACTAAATAACACCAGCAATGTTAGATTCTGAGGCTAATAAATGAGGTACACAACTGCATAGTTTGAAGTTATTTTTGTGTGTGTGTGCGTGTGTGTGTTAGCGCTAACAGCTCTCCTAGGTGCCCTGAGTTGTTTAGGTTATACTCAGGGCCTCTAATATTTCTGAACTGAATGAAGAATTTAAGAAAACAGAGAAACAAAGTGAATAGTTTCCTACATAACAGTTATATCATTGTTTGTCAATAAACTGCATTAAGCATTGTTAAAAGTTTTCATTATGGAGTCCCATAGAAGCTGAAACGCTAGGCTTTTGATAATCTATTACAGGCACGTCTACATCTTTACATTAGCTTATAAGCGCAATATATGTTCAAACACAACACTTCAGTGCTTTCCATGTCAGGAAGCAGGAAACTACACCAAGAGCAAAAATGACAACATGAAAGCCTAACACAATAACCATGCATCTGAGGGTTCATTCTCTTCTGTAGAAACATCTAATATCAGTGATAAATGTTTGACACACACTGGAGAGCAGATGGGGGGAGGGCAAAGTTCTCTTTTCATACTACAAAAAAAAAACAGTAAAAACACACCTCTTTTTTTCTGCCACTGTGGGGATTTTGGATGTAATTTCGAAATGCCTCTGCATCGTTTCTCACCGATGCTGATGTAAAAAGGCACGAGCGGACTCTGGGAAATTGTTCTGACCTTACAGAGCTTTCGAGAGGAAGCAGTCCTGTACACACCAGCTTGAGTGGCTGTCTGTTCCAACCCCACATCTTTGGAAAATCCCTTATCCTTCATACGCTAGGAAGACTGGCACAGCCCGATTGTATTACATCTACCGTAAACTGTAACCCTTATGTGCCCTTTAAGTCATTCCACTATTTATTTTTTGTTCATGTTCAAAAAAAAAAAAAAAGGTAAAAAAAAGAAAAACACCAGCCGACAGAAACCAGACCCAAGGAAGCTGACAAGGTTAGAACTTAAGGGTCTGCCTTCGCATGAGTCATCCTGTGGGTCTCTCGCGAGACCGGAGAAATGGAAAGTTGTACCTCTGTCACAAATGCAGCCCTCACATCTGGCCCTGCGCAAACACAGGGCCTGGCCTGTTTGCAAGCCACAACACTTGTCCGTTTAGAGTTAAGATGAGGACCTCCAGGTCGCTCTGTGTGTTTTAAGAATGTCAAACTCCTTTGCCCATAGCAGTCCTAAGAGAAGCTTGCTTCTGACATGTAACAATTGCTCCGTATTGCTTAGTCTGAGCCTGGATGAGTTTGTACAGATGAACTCACTGAACCATACATTCTTAAAAGGATTTGAGATAATCAGCTGTTGTACACCTGTGACTGCTGGCTCTGCGTGTTTGGAAAGATTTTTAAAAACACACTAGTCCACGAACAGGCAAGTAAGACAATCTTTGGGCGTAATGTCTCAATGGGAATTAACCCTTGATACTAATGCAATTCAGTAAATGTATACGTAGCAGTAATTGTGGGGCGTAGCTGTCAGTAATTGCAGGCCTTGTATAATTTTACTCTGAAAAGCAGGCTTCAATTTGCCGCAATCAGTCGGTTTATAAAAGGCGCCCGGAGAAGTTGTGCGTTTTTTGCTGGTGGTGAAATTGCTGTCGACACCGGGAACATTTCCTCACGCTCTGCTCCTTTCAGCGGTCCGCGCCTTCTGCAGCTGCCTGCCTCCAGCTTACCAGCCCGCCCGCGGTGCCTGTTGCCTTATTAAGGTGTTTACAGCATTATATTTATTTCCCCAGTGGCAAAGAAGACATTCTAAAAATCTTTTTTGGAACATTTACGATTTTGCCCTCATGCTTGGTGTAATCAGCCATATTCAACTCTCATTCTAATACCTGCAGCAGACTGACAAGCTGAGCATTAACCGTTTTTTCCTCCCAAATTTGTGCACGCGCTCGACTGATCAAAGTGTATTATTTATTATCAGAGGCATGATTTATTATGGAAGTGCTATTTACTGTCAATGAAAGTGCTGAATTTGAATTACCAATTTACTCTTTAAAAATAACTTTGAAACACTGATGTCTTTTCAATTTTTTTTTTTTTCCCCCCAGTGTGCTTTCTTTCTTTTTACAAACCATTCCACAGTTCACAGTTGTAGACTGAAAGTGAAAAAGTAATTATTGTTGAGGTGGCAATTGAAATTTTGTAAATTATGTCATGTAGCATGTCACATTAGTGTACATGAACCACTTAGTTATTGTTGCCCATTGTCTTTAACAGCCACTAACTCATGTGAGGGAGAAACCAAATATAATTTGCAGGAAATAACAGGGATAGAAGTGTTTTGTCAGACAAGCAAAGTAGTCTTCAGTATTAAACTTAGAGGTAGTAAAACTTCTATTTTGTGTAGTTTAAACTGCCAGCCAGTCATGTTCTGATGTTTCGGGACTATTTAGGCCTGAAACCTTTTGGAATTCAGAATATCGTTTGCTCACGGTGAGTCGCAATATTTTCCAATCATCACAGCAGACTGCAATTTCAGTGGTTGTAAGCAGGGCTCCCAATGTAGTCCGTACAGTCGTAACCTGCTCTTTTTATTCAGATGCTCACGACCCATGTAGGAAATCTATGCCACAGAACGGTTTATTGAAATGGCTCTCAAAGTTCAATGACAGGAAATTGCAAAGGGAAGCACAGAATAGCTGGACAGTTTGAAGTGGGCAGCTTGGAAAGGAGGTATTCAGGTCTGGATTCCGTTTGCGTTCCCTGCAGGTCTTTACTACTCCCATTATTCCATTTTTAACGGCTTTCCAGAGTACATGTGGAATGTCTGGCAAGGAGCTGAAGAGTATGAAACAGGAGATGCAGAATTACCGTGAGCTGAAAACGACATGAAGAGTAACCGCTGAGACAAATCGCACAGCACACATGTGGAGTGGGTGTGAGGTGCCTCGTCATTATGCAGGACACTGGAACTTTGGGTACAATCACCCTTTGTCACATAGAGCGGAGTGCTGCAATGAAATCTGAATTGCTTAATCAGTCCATTAAGTTCACACTGCAAGCCATGCTAGAAGTACCAGCCTACATTAACTAATGATGGTGATTCTGAAGATTTCTGATATACATTTGGAATATGAGAATGAGACTGCTGTATAGATTCTTTAGTGGCTCCCATTATTTATGTATTTGTCTAGTATTAGTTTTTTTGCACATTAATGTAATAAACGTGGCGGTGATGTGTCTATGGTTTAACTTGCATAAGAAGGCTTGCGTCTGGGCTGTGACCCTTAGCTGGATAAGCAGAACAGAAAACAGGTTGTTGGATGTTCAGTGGCCTCTACAGCTTTATTTAATGTTGTGATTAACATAAGCAGCTCGGGTGTAAATTGATTATTTTAAATTATGAACTGGCACCGGCACTATCAAAATAAACAATAATAAAAAAAATGTAGTTAGCCCTGCCTTTTTCTTTTGCCGATCTCTTAATTGGCATCAACAGGATATTGTAGGGAGGCTAACATGGAAGATCATTAGAGGGAGGCCTCGCCTTTATTTCCCCACCATCTTCCCCTGTACGAGACCTGTGTGATGTTTTGCCTTTAATATGGTAATTGCTTCCGACTGTCTTGTGAGTACAGGGCTGCCTCCCACACACCAACGCTTAATTGCTTCCGACTCTGTGTATCTTCATGTGCCACCATGCCACTTTTCCCAACACATTATTATTATTATTATTATTTGCACATCCAAGAAGTCTTAGGGGTTGGCATGTACTGCAGCCATCTAATTTGTGAGCAATTTAAATTTAAAAAGTTAAAATGTATCAAACTCATGTGGAGGGATTTTATGCTAGTTCCCTTTCAGGTTTGCAGCAGCAAAAATCCGTTGTAGTTATGTTACAACAAAAGCTTATCAATGTGATTCGTTTGTTCACCTTTTTAGAGAACTGCATGGCTATAATAAAGTCATTTGCTTTGACTGAATGTGTTTCATATTTATTGTAGTAAAATTTTTAGATTTCTTGATAACACTTAAATTTTTGATTCAATTAAAGGCATGTACACATAAAACGTATGCTCAGATTTTTGTACTACTTTGATGAGTTACAAATTAACCAGCTTTTTAGGGAAAATCCCGTTCTTGATAATGACAAAATATGAGCGTGTTTAAATAAATTATAAATAAGTCTTTGCTATTTTTGTTCTCTAATTTGCCAATTCTGGTCAGATGAGACATTAATTTGATTGAAAATGACACAGGTATACAGTACTGCAAATACAGACTTAGCATAGACATTTTATGTAATTCAAATTTAACCAAATGGTGTTTTCTCTGTTTATTGACAACTCCCGCAAATATCCATGTTTATCTGTGCTTGCTTATAAAGTTTTATTAACTTTTTCAGATGTTTATGTAACATGCCACTCACTCTAAATGAGAGAGATTTCAGTTAATTACTCAGCTTGACCTGGTCTGAAAAACCTCCTCCTCAACTTAGTCTGAACAGCAAAAGATACCTTTATGGTAATACATGGTGTGTTTGTTATCTTTATAGACCAGAAATGAAAAAAAAAATATTACCCATCCTGTGTTAAAAGTACAACAGGCAAAACAGCAGTTTTGCAATTAAGAAACATAGAAAGATAGTTGTGTTTTTTGCTTGTCGATCTATCATACTTAAATGTTGTTGACATGCTTTATATGTGCTCTGTGAATGACAATCAGCTAAAAAAATATTGAAATCCCTACCATATAATTTAAAGGTCATTTCTATTATCCAGATGGGCTGCCAAGGCAGTCATGGTCCACAAGAATTAGAAATAAATGACCAAAGAAGGAGCAGAGAATGCTGTCCAGTGGTATCTCAGCTGGGATGAATGCATAGGGCTTAAGTGCAAGGTGGTAGAGCAGACTGGAAATCCGCAAGCAATAAATTCAGTCCAAGTCTGTGTGACTTTCTATTGGAAAATTATAGTTTTTTACACGGCTCAGTGAAATTTGCGCCTAGCTTTTAAAATTTTAAAATTTTATTATTATGTTTTTAGATTTACACATATCTGCAGCAGATTTAAGTCGACTAATGAGTGGCTGTATGGATCTTTACATAAATTCAATTGATTTGCTCATTCTGCGTCGTTTCTGCGTTTTACTGTTCCCTGTTTTAACGAGTTTTAGGATGGATAATGTAATGTCATAGATTTAAATGCATTGGCGCTGCCTCGGAAGACGCAGCAATTTGTCTGAAATATATCACATGGTACAGTATAACAAACTTCAGATTTGCACACGGAACCCAAATGTCACGTTTCAAGCAGTAATAAAATTTATGGTCAGAAAATACAAAAAAAAAAGGTTCTAGCTAAAGACCAAATTAATTTGTTTTACTGCAGTCTAAAATCTTATAACCACTGAAACGCTCTTTTGTGACATTTAGAGGCATGTAGTTATAGAGTCACTTAAGGTTTCAGGTTCAGTTTTGTTTTGGTCAAACAGAGAGACCAGAAAGAAATATAGAAGAAAAAATATATATTTTAGAATACGTTTAGTAAAGTTTTATCACAGAGGTATAGGAGCCAAGTATAAAAGAAAAGAAGCATAATCAACTTAAGCACTTAAGTTACACTTTTGAAAATCCCACCTAGTTATCAGTGTCTGAATCTCATAGGAGAAAAAGTGAAATAACAACAAAATGGTAAGCTGCTTCAGACGTCCACGTTTTCCCGCCTCGCTGCAGGAGTTCAAACACAATAATTCGCTCATCACCACCAAGAGAAATATAGGGATGTTTTTCAATTTCTTTTTTAATTATGAGCACTGATTTGATCATTAGAAATGGCAAAATTGCTATAAAATACAAGGCCCTGGAAATAATTAAAGCAACACCGAGGGTGTTGGACAGGCGTCACGGGTGCCGATGGAGGCCTAGCACTGGTGCTCTCTTCCCTGGTCCGCTGAGCCTGAAGGCACTGGAATGAACTGAAGCCAAGAGGGGAAAGGAGGTGGGAGGGGGGGGGTGACTCACAGGCAGGGGTGGAATTACAGGCATTAATAGAGAACAGATGGACTGGCCTTGTGATTGGAGATGTAGTGGTAGTGCAACAGGGCTGCCTTCCATGGTGGTGGTCAGTTTGCACGGCTGAAATGATTCTCGCGACGCTCTGTCACCAGTTCAACATTTCAGCCTGAGCTGGAAATGGAGAGGTATAATTAATTCTGTCTTTTATTCACCCTTTTTTCTTTTTACCTTTCATGACGGGTTGCACGAGCTTTGATAGGGAGAACGTATTGAGGCGTTTCCACATTAATTATAGTTAGTTATACCTAGACATTAGTTATAATATGTATAAATTACTTGCTGCACTTTTACTCACAAATTATGCTTTTCTTTAATAATTTTAAAAATGTACCTTTTGCTTCTCCTGAGAAACAACAACCTCCCAGTATTTTAAGTCAACCATCACTCAGCACAACACAATCTAAGGCGAAGCTTCAGAGGACCCAGTTTTGGAAACCTGAGCTGGTCCAGATTGTAATCAAAGAAAAAATAATGAGCACCGGACAAAGAGCAGCACTAATATTCCATGGAAATTTCCCCCTATTCCTTTCAGCCCCACCCCCCTCCCCTTTTTGGTCTACAGACTCAAACAAACACATGAAAGGGAAAACGAACAATCAGCGGAGCGAATGTGAACATTCTTATGCCTGTCTGTAAGCTCCAGCGAAGCGAAGTGAGACACAGCCATGATGGAGCCGCTAATGAGCTAATCACCTGAGGGGATTTTTCTGAGGTTACCGAAACAACTGGGGAGTTAAACACACATCCCTCAGCGTCCTCCAGCGGACCGCGGTCTGCGGCGGGTGGGCAGCTGAGCCGGGCAGCATCTGCCCCAGACCCCCCAGCGCTCCGGCGAGGATGGCTGCCGTGACGGAGGGAGAAGCTGCCCAGGGTAGACGTCTGCCTTCCCATCTCACATTTGTTGATTTTTTTAATTAATGAAAGAAGACCAAAAGAAGCTTCAGTGTAATTTGGAAGCAAAACATCCGGGTCTACTTCTGTACTTGTCTATACAGCGTGACACCAGACCTCATTTCAATAGTTGAACACTGCACAATCAGATGTGTTTTTCTTTCAGCTCAACTCTCACTCCTTTTGATATTCTGATGATGAAACTGTGGTTTTATACATTCCACAGCATTTATAAACCAAAAGGCACATCGCGACATCACAAAACCATCTGAAATCCATCAACAGCTAAAGACTAATAAATTACGCAGAAAGATACAAATAGCATTTGGTTTTGCAGTTCATTAGAATATTATATTATTTCAAATGAATAAACGGGAAAGGAAATATATAAAACTTCACTTTCATAAAGACAACTTGCTGTAATACTCTGTAGCAAATATATTACATTCCTTTCAAAAGCACAGATCACAAAATAGTGTCAGCAGGAATGGTTCCTACATAATTCAAATCAGGAAAGACATCATTTTATATTCCCATGCTTGATTACGCAAATCTAAATACAACTCAATTTAAAATAGGATGGAACATGCAGAAAATCACAGAAATTATTTGCATAGAAAATGACTGTAGCTTTCCTTCATCAGATTAAGAATGGAATGTCTGGCAGTTTTAAAAATTTGGACCCCCCCCATCTCCCCAGAAGGCCTGTTTTGAGTCTGTGAAGGTCCAAGCAATGAAATGGTTGCAAGCCGAACATGACGAGTTCTGAAAATTTCATTATCTGTCATCTGCCAAACAAAAATTCAACACTCCTTGATGTGGGTTCATTTTTCCTGTGTGGTGAGGCCCTTGTCCGGTTCTGGACAGGGTGGTGAAATGCCTTCAAGCCACCAACTTTAGTGTGGGACATTTATATTAAAAAGAAAACAATAACAGGTTGGAAAATGCAACCAACATTAAAGAGAGTGCTACAGTTTGCACCGATGGAATTGGTTATTGGGACGGAATTGAAATTTCATCTAAAGACCAAAGCCTCAATATTTATGTAAACAATCCTATCAGATTTACTCTACACACACTACGTGCTTCATCACACTACAAAGCGTTAAGGTAATTTTTGATATTTATTACATGTATAAAAGCCACGCTCTGTGGACCATGGGTTCAAAAATCAGAAGTGAAAGTGTTTGTAGCTTTTGGTGGCAATTATGGCCTGACATCTTTGGATAATTTTCAGTCAACGTTGTGCAGTGCAGTGTTGGCTTAAAATTTTAACTTAAAAGTTAAAATCACTCAGTCTCTGTCAGGCTGAGGTTTCGTTTGAGCTGAAAAAGAAATATATGTGTAAGATCTTGAGAGTGACATGTTTACAGCAAGTATCCAAACTCTGTTTGTAAGAGGAATTCAAATTGGGGAAAAAAAAATTATAGAGAATTCTCATTCATTCAGCTGTTACATTCCTGCCAGGGGACACTCTTACGTCAGTGACCCCTTATGCCACGGTACCATCAGCCCCTGTCCTCTGTGGGTTTATTTTAGGTGTAGCTCTCTAGTTCCTTGATTAGTAATGTATGTGTGGACTTCCGTAATTACAGGGTTGATTTTGCAATAGACCGCACTGGACTAGTTTCAAAGGGAACAGGCTGGCTCCAGATAGTGTTCCAAAATAAATAAATAAATAAAAAATAAATAAAAAAATAAATAAACCAAGCATATTGAACAGAAAGCAGTGCATTCTAAGAAAAACCCCCCTACTTAGCAATCATTTTTGCCTAGTGTTCTCAGAAAATACATGCTTCAAGTGTCTCCTTCACTTTTCATGTGGTTGATTGAAGTATTGGTTGTGCACACAGTCAAAATATGTTTGCAGAACAAGTGAAGTATGAGATAAACAACAAATAATTTCAGTCAGTATCACTGATGACGGTACATTAATTTCTCATTAAACTTCCTGGGCATAAATTAAATCATCACATTCTGGGTTTTACTGGCAAAAGAGCAGCTGCAGAATGCTGCATTTGTTCATTTCAGAGTAATGTCTTTATTAACTTGATGCCGAGGATTTAGGAGCAAAAAAAAAAAAAAAAAAAAAATTCATTCTTTTCTGCAAAGGAAATGCTTACAGGGGAACATGAAAGGCGATCTTAACATGGCCTGTGAGTACAGCTGGTATTATAATGATATACTGTGAATGATGCTCTGACATGGTAATCCAGGGAGAAGGCAAACCTCTCCCACTGCTTTTCAAGATGTCCTGCAACACATTCTGTGAAAATATGAGCACTTAAACCTCTAATAGTATAATTATACTTATATAATTAAAACCATTTTAAGTGCAGACACAATTTTTTGCATTTATAAAAATTTTATACTAGTGGAAGTGAACCACATGTTGTGTGATTTAACTGTGTTAGTGCTGGAATGTGGCTATGTGATATATATATATATATATATATATATATATTTATTTATTAGACTCTAGTGCATGTTTCTGAAAATGTTTGAGAATTTGTATTGTTCTAAAAGTTATTCTCCTGGTGGAATTAAGACACATTATAATCTAGAAAACTTTTCGATTGTATTCATCTTGTAAAGCTCCAGTTGTGTAAATGTACTATTTATTGTTTTTTCAAAGTCTTTCTACTTTACAGAAAATGATAGTTTTCTTTCCTTGTGAGAAACATCTAGCTTGTGGTTATCAGTCATATAGATACAGTGTGCGAACACAACACTCTCACAGGTAAACTGCTTCCCATCTTCTCCCCTAGAAGGAGGCAGAACTCTGAAAAACTACTTTTATGCTTTACTGCTGTTCAAACTCAGTGAGAGTCGGTGAACTTACTGAAAGTTCATTTAGGTCAATGGCAAATCTGCTATAAAACACCGGGTGTCATTTCTTCATTTTTTTTTTTTTTTTTAAAGGGGCACAAATTTTTTTCCAGAATATTTTAAAAACATTATCTTCTCTGAATAATCATGAGCTGCTTCTATGTAATGCAAATTAAACACCTTAAGTTTTATTTCCTGATGCAGTGCAAGTTATAATATTGACCCTTTTACATGCACATACAATTTACCTTCTGTCATTATATGAAATGAGGCGGCACAGATATTTGCTTTACATTTGTTACATTTGTCAATGATGTAAGAATTTATCTCTGAAATATCTGGCATACAACACTACACAACCTGATATTTTATTGCTCGTATCAGACTAGTTTGTAATATTCTGTTTGGCCAAAGTAATGTTATGCCTTCACGACTAAGATCACCACAATAAATCATACAGATCAGCTGCTTAAATATGGCATTCATTAGGCCTTCTCATGGACTCACAGAGCTGCAGAGCCCTGCGGAGGATCGTTGACATGATATCCCCTGGGTTATTCCATTTTGCCATGTTTTTTTCCTGTAGAGTGATGTGGCCCAGAACTGGTAATCAAATTCATAATCAACTTCATCATAAGGCTTAACAAGCACCAGGTAAAGTTAGAGCAATGAATCACAAACTGGGGATTTCACATGCAAAACAATCTTAAATCTGAATTTCTAGGACTTAGAAACTTTAAATTAGCTACGAGTGTGGCAACTA
>JABJVR010000029.1:4675207-4693884 GCA_025773905.1 Chitala chitala
ATATAATTATTTCTTTTTCCTTCATGCATACATACATTTTCCAATGCTATTTTTAAGCTGTCAGTTGGCATTACAAAGTTCTAAATTGCTGACCACAGTAAAACAAAGTTTTTACAGTTATGTTTACAGATGTATAGTAACGAAGGTATTTTAATTAGCTGTGTTTAAACATTTGGTATATTTTCGCTGAGCCAAGTTTAGTGGAGACCCTGGGGTACATCTGTGCATTATACACTGCTGTTAAGATTTTTCTACGTGGGTTATATCAGAGATTTTCTTTTTTTGGCATTTTAATGAAATCAAACAAGGAAAATGGATAAATTGGAGCTTAGATAGAGAATTAATGTTTTTCAGCTCTCTCCCAACTGCTTTAAACACTCCTAATTAAAAACAGAAATGAAAATGACAATAATTGGACAATTCATAGATAATTTCATTCTTATAATCAAAATACTGAATCTTGAAATTTGGCACATTCTCATGGCACATCTGTTCCTTGCTGCCCACGGTTTATATAAATTTTAGTTGAATAACAGGAGTCGTAAGAAAAGTAATTAAAAAAGAAAAAAAAGAATAAAATTGTCTACTTTATGAAATCAGTGTCGCCATATATTATATAATATGCTTATATATTATATAAGCACCTTTACCCACAATACATTCCCACTTAGATTTTGTGTGCTGTCTGGTAGAGCTGTAGCTTTGGCAAGTCTTGCATGGATTAAGTTATTGACCTATGACAGAGCACTCAACATAGGGTCATTGCCTTTTCATTACCTTCTCATTACCCCTAATGTTTGAGCAGAAACAGTGTTACATATTTTCAGAAATAAAGCAACCATGTCCACCCCCACTCCATACTTTATCCCATTCAACAATGCAGAAAAAACTAGACTAAGCTTTTATCCATAAACACAAACGAGTAAACACTGCTGCCATCGTCTTCTTTCCAATATGACAGCATTTGTTTTGGATTTAAATGTTACATTTGTACCTCACTTAAATCTTCATTTCAAAATCCCAGGGGAAATTATTTCAGGTTACCCGGCTGTCAAAATATCTGATGCTGCTGAATCTTGTATTTTCCTTGTGAGAATAAGGGTCATAACTACGATGCGTCAGCCTTCATAAATGCTGTCGGAGACTTTAATCTGCGGCATCCACCGGAGTGCCGGACAATTAAAATGACACACTGCATCGAGAAGTCTGCCGCGGTCTGCGATGTTTTCGCAGAGCCACGATGACACTGTAGGATAGAGATGATGAAAGCATCAAAGCTGCACACTCTGATGCACACTGAAGTTACAGACATGTTTATTGCAGTATTTGCAAGTATAATATTTGTAGACTTTGAGGAAAGAAACACAATTTCCAACATTAAAGCCAATTTGTTTATTGAGCCAGTGTAAGGGGTAGGGTGTTTGCCTCGCCAACCTAGAAAGTAATACAATTTTTGCTTGCAATGAGCACATGACAAATGTATCTGTCACAAAAAGCCACAGCAAAACTAGCTGGCTAGATAGCATATGTGATATGGGGGGGTATTAATTTTCTTCATTATTTTCATATGGACCTTATACTACATTACATTACTTGTTTATTAATACTGCTATTAATACTTCTACTACAACTGCTGTTACTACTACTTTTAGTATTACTACTAGTGTTACTATTTTTTTTAAACCGTTTTCTATAGTAGAATAAAACCTTTGCAAAAAATTATTAATTAATGAAAATGATGTTTATAAGAAACACTTTATAATACTTATAATAATTTATAATACGTTTTTCCACTTGGTCCATGAAAACAGCCTGTCACCAGTTTAAGAAATTAAAAGAGTGCTTATGGACATTTTTACATCTTTACCACAGCAACAAGTGTACAGTACATTACAACTTTAATATCACTGACATGTGCTTAACTAAAACTAAACACTGCTGTCTGGTAAAATAGAACATCCTTTGTATAAGTGAAAGGAAAGGATAACTGGAATTCCTTATTTCTAAACTGAGCACTGAAAATTACAGCAGCCAAATGTGGGTATTATCTGACACAAAGGTCAGTCCCACAATATCAGTAAATAAACACAGAGGCAGTTTAATTAATTTAACTGCCACATAATAAGCTTAATGTCATTTGGATGCAAAAATACAAACAGCAAACAAATTATACCAATATGAGTGCCATATGAGTGTTGTTTATTTAACAGTACAGCCTAGCAAAATCAGGACTGGTATGGGTGAGATGTGACTGCCAATTAAACATTTGCTGCTTAGTGTTTTTAATTTTTCTACATATGAAACAACAATAAACATGGAAGAGATTATGAATACATTTGAAAAAAAACTGCAGCATCATGGCATGTTCAAATCGAAGCTGCAGAAAAATATGTACACCTGAAAATGTTATGTAAATAGTGTGTTGGCATTTGTTGAATAAACCATGTTCACATAGACATAAAATAACAGACATTCAGATTTTTTTGATGATGAGACAAATTAATTCATAGAGAAATCGTAATAAAAGTCCCCTGTGTGATGTTTTATTGGGGATGATATCTATTGTATTTCACACTGATAATTTAAAAGAATACCTTTACCATATCTTGTTTTCAGGACTTGTTAATTATGCACTTTAGTACAGCAATGCTTGCAGGTACAGATTTAGTGCTGGATATGTTGTACTGTGTACCATAAGGTTACACTGACATTTTATGAAATGCCATTCATTTAAAAATACATGGTCTCAATACTTTAAAGACAAATAAGTGATTGGTTTACCATGGTTTCTTCTAGAAGTGGCAGCATACTTAGGTTACTGTAGACCATTACACGAAGGTGGAAAAATGAAGCCAAGTATAGACTCAATCAGTCTCTCTTAAAGATAACGGCATTTTTCAGCTAGGGTCCAGGAATCTGACGCTGTGCAGAAAACAATAATGCAGGCCTCTGAGGGTTTTGTAACCGTCACTGATCTCCTGAACAGGAGAGAAAGGCGAGAAAGGCGAGATGAATAGCCATGCACTGAGGCCCAGCGCTGAGCTGTGGGGGATTGTCCTAGGAGTAATCCCCCTCCACGGGGTTCGCGCCTCCCCCTTCCCCACTGTCATTACTATTCGATGGCCATGCTGAGACGCCGCGTCTTCCTGTGACAGCACCACAAAGGCGGAGTCTCGGGGCGCTCCTTGCTGCGCACCGCTGTGCGTGGAATCTGTAACGGGGATATAAAGGAGGGAAGCGCGGTGCTGACAATGACACCAGGGCCCCAACATCTTGTCAGGCTGCAGTCGGACCACCCAAATCCCATGTTCGCTCCCCATGGCATCCTCGGCCTGAGCTCCGGTGGCCGGGACCCAGGCTATGCCCGGGGGTGGCGGCCTGCACAACTGACGTCTGTTACAGCGGCACAGCCGTGCCACAGTTCTCATTCGGGGCCAACGCGAATTCCCAGCACAGGAACAGACGTGGTGAGCAATTTGAAATGACACCAGTCAACCTAGTGAGATTTTACATTCAAATTACTTAAGTGGCCCAGTCCTAATGGAACACAACAAGTGCATGAACCCACAGCCTGCATGTGTTTGTAAAAAGAAAACATACTGGAAACAAAATTTAAATTTTGTATGATTGTAAATAGATGGTGTAATTTCCAGTCAAAAATGTTCATAAAGAAAAAGTCCTTAACGCTGAAACAAATATTTACAAACATTATCAGAGATGGTCTCGTACATATTTGCTCTGTTGGGAATGAGCTGCTACAGAAGAGATAAGAAAGCCAGGAAGAACTGAAAAAAACATGAAACAAGGCAGCCTGTGCAGAAGCACACATGCACACGCACATGCACACGCACACACACACACACAGTGTTTTAACAAACAGACTTCATCTTTGGGCCACATTGAACTAACTCCTATCTAAAAATTGATTAATCTAACTTTTGGTACAGCTAAAAATAACAAATAATTATTGCATCAGTATGAAAATGTAATTGAACACTAGACATAGAATGAAATACAAATATATTATTGCATAAAAGCACAGAGGACAACACGTAATGACTGGAACTCTTTTCACAATAATATGATATTTGGACGGTATACTGTGTCCTGCATAGCTCACGTACACAATTAAATTCTCCATTATGCTTTCAAACCATAAATATTGATACTCTGTGCCATAATTGATATACAGCACTTCACAAACGGTGCAGCACAGATCATTTGCCCTCCTACTCTCCCTAATGGTTGAAGCACTATTGTCAGTTTTCCATGCCTCAGGTAATTCAAGGGAAGGATATTGGTGTTCTTACTGCTAAGGCATGCGGATCTGTTTATCGCCTAATTGATTCTCTGAGGAAGTCAGAGACTGACACCATCTCATGTCATCAAAATCCTGTTTCCGGGGCAAAGACATGCATAAAAAATTAATAACACATGACCCTTTTTCGACTAAGCACCTGCCTAATGACAATACAGTTAATCAAATGTGCTGGTGAAGAAATAAAATTAACAACTTGAACATTTATTTTATACTTTATGACTTACACTTTTCCACCATATTAGTACTCTCTAACAGAAATTGCCATGCACTGCCTCTAAGGGCTTTGTTGGGATAATTCCATTCAAAGCAATCTTCATATTAAAAAGAAGATGCTTGGGCTACAATTACCATCTTGAATATAATGTATGCCACTAGGACCCTGTATGTTTAGAAAAAAATGAACACCCACTGGATGGGCGTGGCCACAAAACAAACAATAAATCCCCACATGAATTTTCAAATCAAAAGTTATGCGCAAGTTGGAGCTGGTTGCAAAGGTCACGTTTGATTCTGGGCATGAAGACAGCATTAGCAAATTACATAAATGTGACATTTAGCATAAATTAGGTCTGTTGTCGCACATGCGTCGTGTACAATAATGATACAATGTCCAGAGCAAATGAATGAAAACTGAAGGCCAGCCTCATTCTGCTGTGTGTTCAGGTTTCAGTGAGGGAACAATGCCTTGTGGCAGTACTTTATTGAAATGGTTGATGAATTATACATGAATTATTGATGATATGAGGCTCAGGTAAAAATGAATATGCTGTTCCGTTTGCGCTTTATTTCCCATATCTCACTGCAATACTCCATAAGAATGTAGTACATCTAACCGATGTTACACTTATCTTGGGTTAAGATCACAGTTTTAGTCTGTTAGATTAGTATTAGGCAATTAGTCTCCACATACTAGTTCTTTGTCACAGCAAGCAAAAAATGACAAAAGCAATCTCTTTCAGTAGAGTGGTATAGTACTTAAATTGAACTACTCAAACCAAGAAAGTAGTGCCAAATATTTAAGACAACGTAATGTTTAAACAGCCACATTTATGTAAGTCCATTTCAGGATTGAATTTCAATAATACAGTTATTATAAACTTTATTTTTCAGAAAAGTTTATGCATGAGTGTCGCTGGGACCCTCAAAGGCACAAGCCATTTGGTTTAGATCCTATTGAAATGAAGACCTTGGTCTAGCCCAGTGATCATCCAAAGACCACTGCAAGGCTCACTCCAAGAAGAGAAATCCACCACGCAGGCAGCCAGGAGGGACAAAGACAAAGTTAGGAACATGAAGGAAAGAAGTTCTGCTGCACATAGTAATGTTGCCCGTACAGGGACCATAAACACCTTTCCTTTCCATCCTAAAGCAGCGTTATGAACTGTTCCTTTGAGCACTTGAGCAAAATATCTGAACATTATTACCTGAATTTCATTATACAACATTATATAACCCATAAGTTTAAATGCCTTTTCTAATGATACAATAGTAAGCCCTGGAGTTTGTTATGATCACAGTATTATAAAGTTTGTCAAGTTGTGTTTAAGCAGTTTTCTCAGAGGTATCCCTGTGTGCACCCAACTTTTGGAAATCACTCGCTAGTCAGACCAGACACGTCTAATTACACAACTGCAGACCGATCTTGAGATATTTTGGGAGAGCGATCATCTTTTTGTTAATCTTACTGAATGCCTGCTGTGAAAACAAGATCGTAATGTGTCAAGACACATTTCTATTGATGTCAAACTAAAAAGCATATTGTTATATGATGTTATGTTGGGGTTATTCTATTCAAATCACAGGAGGAAGATTCAAATAGATGGTCAGATCACTGTACCATCGATGTAACCAAAATATGACAGTTTCACATGGTCACAGTGTAAAGAACCATGAAGAGGGAAGAGATCAGCTGAGGCATAAAGGAGCAAATACTAAAAACAGCACCTGGTTTTTAACAGGAGTACATGGCAACCAGACAAATGATAATGTATAATGATTTGCACAACAAAGACACAAACCAACCAAAATATCATAGAGAATCTTATGAGAGTGATGAAGCAATCAAGGAACATAAAAATTTTAAATGTAAAATGTGCTTATTCAAGATATGGTACACATTTTGATTTATAAAAAAACCATTTGCAGATGGGAGTAATTTATGGAGTTAGTATGTACAATTAATTCCAAAAAATTGTGATATATGCTTTCCACAAACACTTGACAGTGATTAATGCACTATTGCTGTAATAATAATAATAATAATAATAATAATAATAATAATGGCGTGCAGAATAATAATGGTTAGCACTGTCGCCTCGCACCTCCAGGCCTGGGGTTTGATTCCTGCCTTGAATCTGTGTGTGTGGAGTTTGCATCTTCTCCCTGTGCTTGGTGGGTTTTCTCCGGGTACTCCAGTTTCCTCCCACAGTCCAAAGACATGTGGGTTAGGTTGATTGGTGTCTCCAAATTGCCCTTAGTGTGTGTGTGTGTG
The DNA here is from genome assembly GCA_025773905.1 of Chitala chitala. Lineage (NCBI taxonomy): Eukaryota > Metazoa > Chordata > Actinopteri > Osteoglossiformes > Notopteridae > Chitala > Chitala chitala. The sequence goes on from JABJVR010000029.1 coordinate 4,682,020, forward strand.
TGTGTGTGTGTGTGTGTGTGCGTGCGTGCCCTGTGGTGGGTTGGCGCCCTGCCCTGGGTGTCCCTTTCCCTGTGCCGTATGTCTCCTGGGATGGGCTCCAGGCTTCCCTGTGACCCTTACCAGGGTGAATCAGTATAGCAGATGAATGAATAATAATAATATTCCATCTTGTGTTATGAATTATATTTTAAGTCCTTTTCTATTATTTACGTTTGATGTTAACATAAGATACTTTTTTGTAATTTTAAATGACCTATAATAATATAAATATAATAATAAATAACAGCACAGGTGCTCTGTGATTTTCTGTTGACGCAGTGTGAGCAGACTTCAAAGGTTACAGAACCATAGCCAACACTGGAGCTAAACCTGCTTCACCTGTCTTCCTCTGAGTAGATGTGAAGTGCTTTCTGCCTGTGATTTAATGTTTATCACTGGTCAAAAAATGTGTTTTATCCTGGCTTTGCTGTGAGTGGTGCTGCCTTTGTAGCTGCAGTTCTGAAACGTTCTGCATCTGTGTCTCAGAACTCCTCTAAGCAATCTCAGTGTGATCGTGTTGTCGCACAGAGAACGAACTCAATCAAGCTGCAGACACACACTGGAAAAAAAAAGAAACAGTTGCCTCGTAAACGCCACAGTATTCTTAACTTTAACCACTGAAGCACAGAGCAGAGAAGTGGCTTCACACAAGGAAAGTTGCCAGGGTCTACTTTTGATCCAGTAATGATCTTCCTTCAATGCACTGCGCTTTAATAATCTGCATAGCACCTCAAGTGCATACCTTGCTTTTATAACCTAATTCTCAAGCTAATAGAAATTAGATCAGACAACAAATTAATGTTTGCACTAAGGGGAGATAAGTCAATGAAATGCAACAGTATATGTAAACACAGAAAGAAGGACGCACAGAAGGAAACCCCATGGCAGTCTACATGAAGCTGGGAGGTTCTGCATTAAACACAGAATTATATAAAATATTTGTCTGACTTTGCAATCATTGCATCTCCCAGTTGTTCATGCTTTGTTCTACTTGGCAAAATGGCACTTTGGCAGTTCCAAAGGTGACAGTAGGGGGTGGGTTGGTGCTGTAATCTCATTCACACCTCCCCTAGCAATGCCTGGTAATTAACTTGACAGCATGAAAAATGAACACGATACACTGTCTCTTTCTATAAAATATTAATATACAATAATGTGTGCGAATCATAACGGGAATTTCGAATGGTAGCAAAAACCTGTGCTAAAGATCTAATAGGATATCATCTTAATTTTTATCAGAATTTTATGACTCTTCCTTGTTTATTATTTGTGTTGTTAAAAAAAAACAATGAGGCATATACCTCAGATTTATAGACTGCAAGCTGGAATTTTTTTTTGTACCATTTTTTAAATAGTACCCAGACAATGGTCAAGAAACCTTTTATTTGAAATATAAATATGTAACAATTCCTCCTGAATGACAGTTTGTTGAGAGAATATTTTTGCCACAAGCGCTTTGGCTGCCAACTACACTCTAGTAAGACAACTGAAATCTATATGCCTGCCCAAACATCTACTGTATTGTAAATGCATTTTCTAATAAAAAAATGAATGAAATGTATCATAATTCTTGTGCACTTTAACATCTAAGATAACAAGCATGGTTTTGTGTATGTCTAATGGGATACAAAGTTTCAAATAGTTTTCAAAGTATTTCTCAGACTTTGGGACATCAGGAGGCCATGTGAGGTTTCTGAACACGTACAAGAGTCCTTTGGTCTTACACGATGACAAGGTAACTTTTACAGTTTTGCTTAAACCATAGTTATATTCAAATATAAATGTAGCAATTCAGGAATATTATAATTTAATATTAACATTCTTTTAGTTTTAATAAATGTAACCCTGTTTCAATTCACATTTATGTAATTTATTGGCTTTAATTTTCTGGCTACACTGGGTGCACATCCACATTTCAGGGTTTAATATAAGATAGACTTATGTTAAACTTATAGGAAACATTACTTAAATAAACAATTATCACTACAAATCTGTCTTCAGTAGAATTTAACGTTCCTATTTTAAATGTTTTTTATAATGTTACTGAGTGGAATTTATAAGAGATTGACAATGAAGTAAACCTGCACGTCGTAGGCAAGTGATATGCATAAACAAGTGAGATACATATAACTGTGGAAAAAAACACTGTATCTTACAACACACAATTAGCTCATACGATCCTTTAGCACAATACAGATGTACAGCAAATAATGTATGCGATAAAAATTATATTTCCCAGTATACGTGTTACAGTTCTTAAGACCTCTTGAAAGTTAATTTATACCGCAAATCTATTCAGCTCTTACCACAGAACACCCAACGGTGACGAGTGTTGGCGTGATTTTTTTTTAAGTTATGCACTCTTTAAAAGAAATCACACCAGTACTAATCACCATTCTAAAACAATTAATATGACCTTACATGTCGGTGCACTGCTACGAAATGTATTGGAGCAAGAAAACACAAGTCAGTACTTATTTTTCTTATTCGACTGAATCAATAAGTTTGTGTTTAGTGCTTCGACATGTAAGAGGGGTTTTGATTTTTGAATGAAGCTTGCATGCCCTGCACTTTGGACACAGAACATGTTGAGAGCAGATAACGTAGCCAATTGAATTGAATGGAATTGAATTCCTTTATTGTCATTGTGCTGTTTGGTACAATAGAATTCAATGCGCAGCTCCCTTCATCAATGCTTAAGAGCATAAATATACATGTCAGTTGCTTCACATACATTAAAGTAAAAAATAAAAAAACCACAGTACAAGTATAATTTCCATATTTACAACTGGGCTGTGTAAATACAGTTAGCTCACTTGAAGCATACAATCTTATGTCTATGGTGCAAATATGGTGAGGTGCAAATATGCTACAAAGTTATTAGATTGACATGACAAAGTTTTTACGTTGACAGTTTTTATGGCAAGGAGTACTTGATGGACTGGTTCAGTGCGGTTATGGCTCTTGGGATAAAACTAGTTGATGGGAGAAGTTCAAACAGATTGTGGCGTGGATATGTGGAGTCTGTGCAAATATGGGTGGCTTTCCTAAGACAGCATGTGGACAGCGTGTGGACAGCATGTGGACAGCGTGTGGACAGCGTGTGGACAGCATGTGGACAGCGTGTGGACAGCATGTGGACAGCGTGTGGACAGCGGTGCTTCTCTACTGGAACATTGACACTGTACTGTACCAGGTGAACTATTCACTCACTTGAATTACCAACAATCTTCAATGGGTTAATGTTTATCTGCTTAACAGTTAGATAAGGGGTTGAGAGATGAACAGGCTGTGAAGTAAGCTTTCAGGTGACTTCTCCAGGACCTCCAAGTATGTGGTCAGTAAATGTGTAGCTCTGCACCTGAAGCAGACATGAAATTTCAATATGCATTTCCAGTAAGGGTCAATGTGTCAATGGTGCATTATGTAATGGTGAAGTGAATTTGTTTGGTATACTTGGAGTTGTGTCTTAATACTGAATATGATTACAATAACAGTATTTTAAAAAACCGCACGACCACAAAAACGACTGAATTATGAAAGTGCAAGCAACATAGTCTAAGAGTCTCTACGAGGCTTAGAAACAAGAGAAGACAACGGAAACATAATTTCATTTATTATTTTTTAAGAGCAGTGTTTGAGTATGCTATAAATGGACACAGTGTAAAAGACACGGTCTACAAGTTTAAAAGAGCAGGGTCGTGGTTTAATGTATAATTTACCTCAGGCATTAATAATAGCAAATATTCCTTTTAAAAAACAGAGCACTTGAAGAGATAGGCTTTTCTCAGTAACTGTATGGTAAATGGTGAATTCCAAAAAAGTCAATAAAGCTTTTGAAAAATTCTGCTGCTCTTATGGGAAAATTTTAATGAATTCATGTCAATCAACAGAAATCCAAAGGAAAAAAATAATTTATGGTGTTAAACCTTTTCCCTTCAGTGTTTTTTTAAAAACTGTTCTGTTTAACAATTTTAAATAAATTACCCCAAGAAGATCAATTTCATACTTTTTTGTTTTGTTCAATGTGTAACACACCTAAGATGAAGAGCATAAACATTTTTAAAAGGACAGAAATTTATGTACAGTCCAAAAAGAGTGCTGAATTTTACTTCTTGTACTACGGGAGACACAATACGTTATTCATAAGTGTACTTGTAAGAAATTACACTTTGTGTTATGTATTATCAATGATTAATTTTAGCTCTAATGGGGTGACAGAGAAGTTTGGCAAGTGTTGCTGTCACCTCACACCTCTGAGGCTGCAGGTTAAAATCAAAGATCAGCTGTGTGTGTGTACCTGCACTTGTGTGGGTTTCCTCCCACGGCCGGAAGACACGCTGTTCACACACACGGGGACTCAAAATAGCCCTGGAATGTGAGACTGTGTCAGACATTGTTTGAGTGTGTGTCTGGGTTCCCATCCAGGTGGTACCCCGCATTACACTAATCTGGACAAGCAGTGGATCAGAGTGTTAAAGACACTAGGGGGGGATGAGCTGGGGGGACATTAAATTATTTTAAGGGCTGCAAGCCAGAACACTGCACTGAACCATCTGGCTTTTTTTCTGAATACTAAGAAATATATTAATACTGTCTCGTTATACACCATTATGCATATTTTATATCAGCTGAACGTGCTTACGTTAAAGTGTTTCTGACATGCATTATAACCTATTACATGGACAACAAAAGGCATTATGCAGATGATACAATATTGCTGTCTTTTAGAAAAACGCCAAAACAAAGTAAGAAAAACATGCTGAACACATTGGTGCCTTAACAGTATGTTAGGCCACTAGAAGAGCTACAGGTATAGTGGGTACAAGCCTTATGAGAACTGCTGAATGGAGGCACCGTCAGTCTAACGTGAGAAATTCCATCATTAAGCATTTTGACAGCGGCTGAAAAATGCCGCCTCAGTCAGCAGTCCTGAATCAATGCTCAGCCGTGCTGCAATCCAGTGACAGGGGCAGCCTTGCCACACGGTTCACATCACATCCTGTGTTTAAAACCGTTGTGTGACAGCACTTGTGGCCCACGGACAGGGGACGCTGTCATGTTGGAAGCGCCATCAGGACAGGAGCCCTTCACCGTGGGATTAGTGCCAGCACGCAGAACATCGTTTACTCCGAGATAGGATGAGTGGTTTCAGTCGGTGCAAGAGAAATGCATGGCACACCATGACAGAGCTCTCAGAACTGAGGCAAACGAAGGCCTTGACTTCAGAGCCTTATTTTGGTATGTGCTGTGCTTGTACTCGTCCGCATGGTGAGAACGTTGTGAAGGATGGCTCATCGTAGGTGCCCTGGAGGAGAACCGCCTGTGTTTTTTTAATGGCTCTTTACATTCCAGACTGCATTCAGTGTCGCAGGGCTGTATGCACTCCTGCTCAGCATGCGTTCCTCCTGTCTGAAGGTCCTGATGTGTTTGATCAGAGCGTGGGCGCATGCATTACATACACACATATGCTGAGCTTGTTCAAAGCTGATCGTTTGGCGTTTCCTGCATCTCAGACTAGCACATCTCTCACTCGTCATTACCCATGAGGGCTTTACATTTACCACAATTCCTGAAGAAGCACTAGAAGGTTAAAGACCTTGTACTGTTCATGCTCCTGCTATTTACGTCACAACAGTTTATTCTTTCCGTTATCCTGTTTTCAGCCTCACTGAAATCAATTGACAATCAGTAAAATTAATAACAGGCAACCACATAAATATCAGCTATTTGGGGCTATGTTAATTAACCCAGGAGTCACACCAGTTTGGAAACACCTGCTTGCAGAACACTTTGTGTCCTTCGTTTATAAGAGGTTTCTTTAGCTGCACATTTATAACCTTTGTTACAAGTTTGTAAAATGGAACAAACCACTGGATGCAGATGAAGACTACCCAGTGTGTGTGTGGTAAAAAATGTAGGGTCGAGTAAACAATAAGATGCAATTTGAAGTGAAACTGTGAAGAACTATTTACAAGTGAGTAACAAAGTTACTCAGAACAGATTATCCACAAGCCAACAGACAAAATAAAGTGAAAATGATGAAAATGGATGTAAACAAAGCCAAAACTAAAACAACAAAATAAACAAAAGCAATCTAGAAATAAACATACACAACTTATCTACAAATGGCCCCAAACAAAATCTACACCTGTAATACTGATGTGACCAAAAACACAAACAAATCTGGGATTTGATTCTAAATGTAATATGCTATACACAAAATACTTGTGGTGCAAATGTAGACATGCCCCTAAACTGGCCCCAATTCCCAATCCAAATTTTCCAAACACCACAAAACAAAGCAGGAGTATTTACACAGGCGACAAAACAAAACAAAACCACACCATGCTTCTCTCAGGTTGTTCACTCTCTTTCTCTCTCTTTCTTTCTTTCTTTCCAGGAAGCCACTTTTTATATGCTTCTTAAAATGGAACCAGACACTTCCTGTCGACATCCTGCTTCTTCTTTTGTTCTTCAACCCAGAACCCAATGATTGACGTCTAAGTGTCCAATGGGTGTTCTCAGCCCTGTGTCAGCGTCACCTCGTTTTTTTTTTTTTTTTTTTTTTTTAAACTTTACAGTTTTAAGCAATACATTCCAGGATGTAACACATTTATAAAGAGGCTGATGTAACATCACCTGTACCAATCCACAGTTCAAGAGAAAACTGACAAAATCTGTAAAAAAAATCTAGATTTAATTTAAAAGCCCAAAGATTGAAACAAAGCACTTGTTTCTTGGCAAGTGCTCAACACCCTGGGGGGTCACACAAACACCTGTATAAAGACAATGCTCACTGTAGGTGTAATACTTAAAACCAGGACATAATGAAACAATTAAATCTTCTGTTGTAATAATTATGCTACATCATTCAGATTGCATTTATTACTCAAATAGTGTCTTAAATACATGAAAATTAGCATAGGCAGATTTTCATAATTATTAAGACACTGGATTCAACAGCAACAATAATTGTTCAGAATGTATTTACTTATGGAATTTGTCAGAACATGTCCTGAATTAATTAAACTGGACAAACAGGCAAAAACAAACAGAGCTGAAATGAAAGCAAACAAATGACAAAGCCTTGCATTCTGCTCTTTGATAAACAACTTATTTATACAGATACTGTATAGTATCTCTTAATAACAGAATACATTACATAGCCATTATTTGAAAAAGATCGTAAAATTATGTCGAATAAGTACACGCTGTCCATTTCTGGAGAAGAATCAGCAAGCTCCAGTTACTGGTATTTACACTGAACAAATAATAACAAGCCAGTGCCAATATAAATATAATAATGGAGGAATCTGATTACTTGGTGTATATCCAGTTGAAAATTTAATTCAAAATTCAAGAAATGGCTTTGACTGTAATGTATTATGGTGCTGGAAGGCTGAGTTTAATAAACCCAGGGAAACTTTTAAAATGCGTATTGCAAAGATAAGGACGAGACTGTAGCTTTTCTAAAGTAATTATGAGATTGTATTCATTTCCATCATTACTCACAGTGACAGGAGCCCCCCCCCTCCAGGTACGTTTCTCTCACTGCCTGCTGTTCACCTATCTAAGGAGAATCCAGATAATGAATGTTTACAAAACCCAGGTAATAGGGTAAATATTGGACCCATCAATTATAAAACATGCAATCAAATTGCATGATTTTTGTTAGTTTTTCTGTCAGATGGGCTCCGTCAGATCCCTTAGGGTGTATCGCCCTTGTCCTTTCACCTCGGAATGTCAGACACTCAAAATACTCCATGCCAGAAAACTTGTTCCATATAAGAATTTTAAATAAGATGCGATGCGCAAGTTTTTACTGGGAAGAAAATGCACAGGCCACAGTTGACTGTCAAGTTTATGTATAGCTTTGTGTATGCGGTCAGAGGTACCAGCCACAATGTTAATGCGTTTAACTTGGGGATAATGGGAACATTGTGGCTGCCAGGGACTGGTGCTGTCTGATCTGTGCCACTGCCTGTAATACGGAGCGAGTAAGGAAAAGCATCCATCCTGGTATAAAGTGCATTGGAGAAGTAGACATCATGATTGCCTTTAAGTCAGCTGAGTATGACAAACAAATAAATGGACCAATATTTATGCATTACCTAAACATGCAAATACACACCTGTTCAACAGTCGGTTGCATTTGCTGAGAGCAGGGGTACCGTAGACAGGTGGATACTCAGAATGATACCAAGGGCTCGTGATTGACAGGGGACTTGAAAAATTAGAACAAAGCACAACATCTTAACAAGTAACATAATTTAAACATCTTTCATGGGGCCCAAATTCTTTAGTGGCTGCCCTGGCTGAAAGAGAAGAGGCGAAGTCATTCCCCTGGATGAGTGGAAGTGAGGGAGATCATTAGCATGGTGACAGTAGTCAACACGACTTAGGCCAAAGCCCATCTCTCAATCACACCTGCTTTTAGGTTGATGCAACGTCATGTACACTATATTGACAAAAGTATTGGGACGCCTGTCTTTACACGCACATGAACTTTAATGGCATTCCAGTCTTAGTCCGTAGGGTTCAATATTGAGTTGGCCCACCCTTTGAAGCTATAACAGCTTCAACTCTTCTGGGAAGGCTGTCCACAAGGTTTAGGAGTGTGTCTATGGGAATGTTTGACTATTCTTCCAAAAGCGCATTTGTGAGGTCAGGCACTGATGTTGGAGGAGAAGGCCTAGCTCGCAGTCTCCACTCTAATTAATCCAAAAAACTTTCTATTCGGTTGAGGTCAGGACTCTGTGCAGGCCAGTCAAGTTCCTCCACCCCAAACTCGCTCATCCATGTCTTTATGGACCTTGCTTTGTGCACTGGTGCGCAGTCGTGTTGGAACAGGAAGGGGCCATCCCCAAACTGTTCCCACAAAGTTGGGAGCATGAAATTGTCCAAAATGTCTTGGTATGCTGATGCCTTAAAGTTCCCTTCACTGGAACTAAGGGGCCAAGCCCAACCCCTGAAAAACGACCCCACACCATAATCCCCCCTCCACCAAACTTAACACTTGGCCCAATGCAGTCAGGCAAGTACTGTTCTCTTGGCAACTGCCAAACCCAGACACATCCATCGGACTGCCAGACAGAGAAGCGGGATTCGTCACTCCAGAGAACACGTCTCCACTGCTCTAGAGTCCAGTGGCAGCATGCTTAACACATCTGCAACTGATGCTTTGCATTGCACTTGGTGATGTAAGGCTTGGATGCAGCTGCTCGGCCATGGAAACTCATTCCATGAAGCTCTCTACACACTGTTGTTGTGCTAATTTGAAGGCCACACGACGTTTGGAGGTCTGGGTATAGGTAGCTATTGACAATAGGTAGCTACTGACTCTGCAGACAGTTGGCAACTTCTGCGCACTGTGCGCTTCATCATGTGCTGACCCTGCTCTGTCATTTTATGTGGCCTACCACTTTGTGGCTGAGTTGCTTCCACTTTGTTATAATGACAACCACTGACAATTGACCGTGGAATATTTAGTAGCGAGGATATTTCATGGATAGATTTATTGCACAGGTGGCAACCTATGACGGTACCACGCTTGAATTCACTGAGCTCCTGAGAGTGACTCATTCTTTCACAAATGTTTGTAGAAGTAGTCTGCGTGTCTAGGTGCTTGATTTTATACACCTGTGGCCATGGAGGTGATTGGAAGACTTGAATCCAATGATTTGGAAGGGTGTCCCAATACTTTTGGCAATAAAGTGTATTTAGCTGTATAAGAAATGTATATGCATCAAATTAAGAACTATATTGGTAATTAACAACTTGTTTTTCTTTTAGATGAAGGGATTACTGTACAATTTTCTTAATCAGTGTTAGATAATGAAAAGTGCAAAAGGAATAGGTTTTTTTAATTAAACGTTTTTAAAGATCATAAATGCAAAAACAGTATTGATATCTACATTATGGTCTTATGAGGAAAACCAAACACAAGGACATCGTCACATAACATTAAAAGATAAGAGTTCAAGCTCAGTTCTGTTACTTATTCCTTACTATGGCATGAGTATATTCTGCATGGCTCTTGTGAGTGAATTGAGTAAAACCAGACTCTCAGAGAATAGCCTTTATGGGTAAAACTGATGAGAAAAGATATGTCTTTCTAAGTTTATTATTCACCTATCCAGAGATGTTGGGCAAACTATAGAATCACCTGAATAGCTGGAAGCACACAAAACTTTGAAGAACTTGAAGGGTTCATTTTTTTGCCCTGTGTACATCTGCACAAAGTACTGTGTCATAATTTCAACTGAATAAGTGGATACTAAATGTCATCATGCCCTCTACATTCCATACTTATTTCAGTCACATAAAAAAGAATAATCAGTTGGTTGTAGGAGGCAAAAACACCTAATTTATGTGTTATTACATAATGTCTCATGTTTATGGGTTAAAATAAAAATGTGAAAAAAGATCAGTGTTTTAAGAACCTTTTACAATGAGATACATCAGACTTGAAATCTACCTCACACCTCTCCATTTTTAAAAAATGCTGACAGAAAAGCCCTGAATGCCAAAATTCTGAAAAGTACTCTTCCTAGCGTTATTCCTGCGCAATGACAGGGTCCGCTTGTCAGCAAAGACATTGCCAGGGATGTGACCGAAGTACTTCAACCGATGCGCTGCTTTATCTGTCAAGACATGTTATCACACACGAAGGGCAATTTGAAGATGCCAATCAATCTAACCTGCATGTCTTTGGACTGTGGGAAGAAACTGGAGAACCTGGAGAAAACCCACCAAGCACAGGGAAAAAATGCAAACTCCACACACAGACAGACAGACCTGAGGGGGGAATTGAGCCCCGGACCTGGTGGGATGAGGCGACTGTGCTAACCACCACACCACCGTGCCGGCTAAAAATGCTGAAAAGTACTACTAGTACAAAAATACCAATGAAAAGCTTGTGACATATTTTTGAACTGTACAACACAGAACGCTGATCATGTCTAGGCCAATGAATGGGATGAATTCTTACCTCTTGCTGCATTAGGATGGCTATTAAAAATGGTAGGTGAGAACTTTATGTATGTCTCTACTTCACTATAAAATATTCAAAAATAAAAACAGTAATTACAATTTGATATACCGTGTTCATTACCTGGTTGTCCGACACTGCCTAGGTCACACTCTAGGCCACTTGCATCTTTACGCAGTATAAGCATTTGGAAGATGTATTGTTAGTAATCTGTAGGTACCAAAGTGGAGCCCTCATAACTTGGTTTTGCAGTGGTGCTGTTACTGTTGAAGAAGAATCTGTTGTCTAGAAGCTGGAAAATGACCAATGGCCTCGATCAAATTCAGTGTAGTATAAGGATAACTTCCAGTTCACCAGCATTTAGAAATATCACACGTCCTGCAGACTCTGGCATGCAGAGCGCAAGTGGTGGAAGGCCTGGAGACAGACAGCATCAGGTATGATTCATTCAGTCACTCACTTGCCATTAAGGACGTGACTCATGGCAGGTTGCACTGGTTCAGAAAACAGGCAACTGTGAGTGCAGAGCGGGCACTCGGACGTTTGCTCATACGGTCTGACCCTTCCTGAGATCTGCCGCCACTCCCACGCATTCCTCCAGCGGGGCTGGCTGGGCGTCGCTGCCGCCTGATTACATGGCGCCCCCACAGTAGCTCTGCACCTGAAACCCCGTGGTGGCTGAGATTGAGACAAGGAGTCGCTCTTCCATCAACATTCATCGCACACATGCATGCAGCCTTTTATTATTACTGCATAGCCAGTGTGTGTGTGTGTGTGTGTGTGTGTGTGTGTGTGTGTGTGTGTGTGTGTGTGTGTGTGTGTGTGTGTGTGTG
>JABJVR010000029.1:4696404-4714857 GCA_025773905.1 Chitala chitala
AAAATATATTGATTCCTGGTGCAATCATTGCTTTCATAAATGTGTAAATAACAAATGCTCCCCCCACCCCCCCCCCCCCAAAAAAAAAAAAAAGGCAAGAGCAGTTTCTCAAGCAGAAAAATAATGAAGGACGACTGTAGTATCATGCTGAACGTGGCCGATTACGGTGCTTAATGGTCTTGGCTTCACCTCATGTTTTATAACCCCAAACGGTCCCTGCTGACTGATAAATCTGCTGTGTATCGGGTCGGATTGCTTCAATGAACTCTAGATTGCTAACTAGGGAAGCGGCCCAAGGATTTTGGCATGTAAAAATAACTTCCTTTTAGGAGGTCATGTTACAAAGTCAGAGCCATTGTGCTAACAAAGAAATCAAATTTTTAAATCTCTAAAAACCTTTTGCCAAAATGAAAGGAATAATGATTATTTTAAGTACTTTGTATCTACATAAAATATATAGTTGCTGAACAATACAAAAAAAAATTGTTTTCCATAAAAAATTGTCAGTTAAGAGTTGTCAGTAAATTTTATTATTTAAATATATTTCTTTTTGCCAGTCCAAATTCTACCAACTGAGTTTTAGAACAAACCAATATTTATAAATTATTTTTAATTATTTCAGTTACTTTCATTAAATTTTATGCTTACCAGAACAACAAAAATAAGATTGAAATTGCTGTCAAAAATATGTGAAGTTACAAGTACAAAGCTCATGTTTTTTCCCCTCTGGAATTTTAGATAAACACTATTAATAGGAAATTTATAAAATTGTTTCAGGCTGTGGATTGTTAGGATAAAATGTGACATTACTTTAAAATGGAGGCACAGTAGAAAACCATAAATATGTCAGTTATTTATTTACATCACTATAATTCATAAATCAACATTTATAGAAATATGGATATTTTAATTTAGTTCAAACATTTCTTTAAGTTCTACAAAAATTTCAACAAGTGGTTTTTGTTAACTTTAGGGTAATGGAACATGTTATATACTATGGAATCAGGTTCTATAGCCAAGTATGTGGGTCACATATGAGGAATTTGTTCTCTGCATTTAGCCCATCTCCCTGGGGCGAGCAGTGGGCAACCATTTTTTCCCCAGCCCCCATGAAGCTAGTGCACAGCATCTTGTTCAGGGACACACCGGGTGAGGGAGCTTCCTCGTCCAAACCGGATGTCCTACCTACTGAACCACCAGACCACTCCCCTGAGCGAACTCCAACAAGACATAGTCTTCATTGGTAAAATATTCAATGTACAATTAACATACATTCATATATAATTTAAATAAAGTATTGAATGTCAATTCAAATAGTCTTACAAGTAGCTTGGTATCAAGCATATAACTTAATTAGCTCTGACATTGTGCAAAACAAAGTTACACTGATTGTCTTTTATGCTGGCACGTCACTTACAGAAAGAAACATAGAAGCGATAGTGAGGTAATTTTTTTAAATCAACATAAAAATTGATCTTTCTTGAAGAAACAATGAAAAATTTTAAAGAAAGTACAAAGATCTTTATTACATCACAATACAAACCCTGTGGTAAACATGCATAGAAATTTAAGATTTTATATTATAATAAATTCTGAGTGTAGGTGTGCACTGTAGATATACATTAGGCACATTAAAATGTTTATGCTTGTTATTAGTAACATTTATATTTCTGAACAAAAACTGCTTCCATGTGTACAGTGCTAGAAATCAGATATGAATGAAATCACATTTTGGAATGCATCTTTAAAGCCAGACAAAATAGAGCATGGAAAACAATAGAATTGTAACCTGGCAAAAAATTGATGAAAAGAATCTCATTGTCTAAGCAGGAAGTCATATGCTTTTATGGGCCCCAGTGGTTTAGATGCTGACAAACAATGAGAAAAAAAAAGAAAATTAGCCTTCGGTTGACGAATTACCTTCAGAAGAGCTGCAAGCTAGGCATACCACAGAACCTCTATGCACTGGCAGCAAACGAACATCACTGTGTTTTTAGATGAACAAATTTACTGCCACATTATGCACATCCTTGTGACTAATAAAAGGTTTTTCAAATAAAACATCTCAAAATGGAGTACGCATTTGGTTGAAAACATAGGAAAAAATGTGAGCAAATAGGAGAAAATTAAACGGTTGTTTTAGTAAACATGCTGAAGTTAATATAACAGTTTTCAGAAGATAAGGCTGTGTATTGCTCAGAATCACAACTTACCGCCGATATTTTCAATCAGCACTGGGAAATTGCAAACCAACCAAATTAAATCAAATCCTGCTGACTAACAATTGGAAGGGTTAAGAAAATGCAGCGGAGACTCTTTCGTTAGACAAAAATGTCAAAATTTTCTCATGTGCCAGGGAGAACGCTGAACAACAAAGACAAATTTGAATAATCCGGAGACCAGCCTCCACAATGTGGGAATGTCATTATCCTCCATCCGTCCCTTTTGTGAGCTTCAAAAAAAAAAAAAAAAAACAAATTAAATATAAAAATAAACCAACATTCAAACAACTTTCTCAATAAAAGACAATATATGTACATGAAGACGGTGCTCTGTACGGGAGAGGGGGGTGGGAGGGAATCAAAGGACCAGACAGGACTATGAAATAATTTTTTCAACATAAAAGTAATTTTTAACATAGTCAGTTTAACACAATTGCAAATTCACAATGTTCCCCTCAAACCTTTAAACTGCTTTACGCCTCAATTTTACAGCAATAACAATAATTCATTTTAATTTCAATTGAGCTGCTGGGTAATCACCCAGCTGCACAAATACAATTACGACCACCTAGGAGTACTGCTAAGTAGAAGATGACAAAGGATAATAAAACCACTCATGAACAAAAAGAGATGAGAACATGGAAGACCTCTGACACAGCTTCTCGTTACCATATGAAATTATGATTAGAATGTACGAAGTAACTCATAAGGTATTACCATATGACTCTCACAGTTGCCTACTTCCTGACTAGCAGCTAAGCCTGCACTGATGTATAGTGCATAATCATTCATTAGGTATTGCCTCAGCTGTTAATTGCATTTTTGTTGTGGAAGGGTGTAGCTATATTTCATGTCAAACAGCAATTTCCATATGGCTTATTATTGTAGTAAACCACGCAAGCAGACTTTTCCACAAGTCAGTAAATATTAATACAGCAAGGATTTTCATACAGAAGCCTTGTCTAAAACCACCTTCTGGCCAACCTAAACAACACCTAGGTAACTTACATCTGAAAGAGAAGGCCCTACACTCATCTTGAGTTGCCATATATATATATATATATCATGGTGCTTTCATGATCTATTAGGTCTGACAACCTTAGCATCACAAAGATAAAGCTTCTTTTTCTGAGCTATTTAAATCGACTGCTGCATTGGGTGGTAAAATCTGTTTTTGATTGTACTTTGTTGTGCTGCATAACCAATCTCAAGTCTTCCCGTCTAATCCCAGTGTTACAATACACCACGTACATCTGAGATGGATGACTGGTTTTCACAAACAGACACGGTTACTTTGTCATGACAACTGTCCTGTCTCTTTTCTGCAAGGGGTATGTGTGTGCTGTGTGAGAGACACTGGAGGATACATGTCCTGATAACGATCGCAGCATTGCTCCAGGGTGAGCGAGTTGCAAAATCACAGGCTAGAATGTAGCATTGAAAATCATTTGTCCAATAGCAGTCTTCACACTATCAGTGAAAACGCTTGGTGTATGAATAGTTAAAATGGTTTATAAAGGGTAGTTACGTGCTAACTTATTGTGTTACAGTTAAAGCACTACTTCCAAGCTGTGGTGATGGACATTGTTAAAAACGGACTATGGGAGATAGCTCTGCTTTCCTTGCAGATGTTCTGTACTTTGCAGGCCCAATATTAATGACTTATTCCCTAGTTACCTTTATGATCAGCAGCGACTTACAGAATTTAAACCAATTTACATTTTCTGGACAGGGTATTCCTGGCCATTCTTTCATCAGGAAAAGTGGGTTACGTTGGTATGCAAAAGGATTCTCGGGCACATGTCCCTGTGGAGGCTCATTGAAACACATCGGAAGGTTTTCTTGACATTAACATTTTTGCATAAATTTGACTCGTTTTGGTTTATCTAAAAAATGTAATGGATAACACAAACCAGAAAACTGTTATATTCAAATATACGTTAAGATTGATCTTTGAACACATTTTACCTTCTAACAATTTCAATCCTATCCATTTAAAGTGTAAATGGAGTTCAGATTAAAGACAGTGAGTTATTACTAGTGATCTGCATTAGAACTGGGAATCTTTGCATGATTCATAGCGTGTCATAAAAACACTCAGCAGTTGGTCATTTCCAGGTTATGTTTCACTACATTTCCATGTCTGT
Source organism: Chitala chitala (assembly GCA_025773905.1). NCBI lineage: Eukaryota > Metazoa > Chordata > Actinopteri > Osteoglossiformes > Notopteridae > Chitala > Chitala chitala. The sequence continues at coordinate 4,700,774 of JABJVR010000029.1, forward strand.
ATTACATGCATAGCTTAATTAGAGCCATACAATTTGTTCACACCCTCCATGCTTTCAGAATTTAAGAAGGTCCTTACTGTAATTTTGTCATGTGAGGTGTCACTCTTTGTTGATCTGAGTGTGAGAAGTGTACGTTTACAGCTTTGTTAAGGTCTGGCGTTGTAGTTTACCTAAGTATTGTAAAGTATGTATTTGTTTTATATATTATGATACAAAACAAGTGACAGAGTGCACCGTGGAGCTGACAATGGTGTACTGCTGCATACATGCACTGTCATATTTTAATATAAAGAACACTACCAGCACAAACTGTGGTGAATCCGTATTTTAAGTTGTCACATTTTGACAAATGAAGGTTTTCTTCTTGTTAGTGTTACCTTTGTTCTCTTAGTCCCCTGGCTATTTTGCTACATCACCAGTAAAAAGACCTGCAAATGTCATTTTGTTTCTTATTTTTTCCTAATGCGTGACTTACCTGGGCTGCACTCTGACAATTCAGTTTTGATGTATAGTATAGAAAAACCGAGTAGTCATTATCATTATTTTTGTTCCTTTAGGTCTATTATATTTTTATTATTATTAATTATTATGTTTGTAAACATTTTGGAAATAAATTTTAACATGATATGCAATAAAAAGTGGCATTTTTGTAAAAAAAAAAAAACATTTCACAATTTACACACCCACTTCTAATTTACCAGCCAGTTTGCAGCTCGATCCACACCAGCCCACAGCCAGGTACCATGGGAAACTATGGCTTACACAATTGTTAATATGATGCAGCATTTACAATGAAAAGCTCTGGGCACTATCTACAAAGAAGAAACATATTTTGGCATTGTTTTTGCTTGATTTTGCCTCTGGAAAAAAATGCTATGGATATCATGAAAAAAAATCTAATTCTGAACCCAGTAACACAAACCAAATCAAACTGGTATCATAACCTGAGTGCATCATTATAGTACTGTTGTGTACTAATTATTTAGTTAACTGCAGGACAGAGTCTATGTAAAACAATATAAAATCCATAGGGGTTTAACATGTACAGACATTATATAATTGTTCATAATTCCACTATAAGCTGTGTACACGTCAACTCTGACACAATATCGGCCCATTACTGCTGGGAAGCTTCCTATACAATTTCCCAGAATGCATTTTATTATATTTTTTTATACTTCTGTGGCCTAAATTGCTGGAAAGTCTGTGATGTGTTTCTCCAACAGTGTGCCAGAGGTGTACTGCTAAGGTGTGCTGCGGACTGTAAAAAAATATTTTTGTTGAGGTTACAGCATACCTATGTCTAATTATACAATATTAGTTGTATACAAATGTTTGTCAGCTTAATATTAGTATAACATTTGTTTATTTTTCTGCAAAAGCTAAACTGACAAAAATTGCCCACCAGTAATCATCTGATTCAGATGTAAAGAAACAGGATGCAGAAAAAGCTAAAACAGAGTGACAATCTGTAATTTGGATTGTAATGGATGGATGACTCTTCATATTCATTACTGTAACCTTGTGTATGTGGTGAAACACTTTTAAATGAGTTCATGGTACCGAGTAAGTTAAAAATCACTAAACAATCATTGCTATAAAATACAGTTTTTTATGATTTGGAGGCCAAAACATAAAGAAGTGTTGTTTATTTCTGGTGTAACAAAAATATTTGACAAAACACTGAAACACAATTGTCCTCTTGTTGTGCTTTTTGGGAAGGCCAAGATACCACACACAATAACTAAAAGCTTGGAGCAAGGAATAGTCGGTTTTTCTAGGTCTAGCTGCAAATGAAGACCTTGTGAGAGTTTCTTTGTCCACCAGTATAATCAGTCACTAAATTGCAGAAATATCACACAAAGTTTTAAATTATAAATATATTTTAAATTCAATTTTATAATACACCTTGAATACAGTCAATGTAGTGCAGACTGTAAAATACTGTATATTTACGATTAATTAACATGAGAATCCACCACTGAGGACACAGGTGTGTTGCAACAGAATTTTGCAGAAAAAGTTTCAGAAGTACTGCTGTAAGGAACTAGTTGAAGTTTAAATAGATTAGTTTTTTAGATTTGGGATGTAAGCAAAAAAGTTCATTCTGGGTATTTTCTGAATTGCACTATTGCCAAGCAGAGTTGTTTTCTCCTTGTGTTTCCTGTTGCAAGTATTGCACTCTGAAAACATCTAAAACTCCTTTACCAACTAAAATACACTGACAAAATGTTCTGTAATTCCCAAATATTCATAACCAACCTGAGAAATATCAGTGAAACACAAACATTTGTAGAAAGTTTTAAATTAGATGATATCGCAAGACATCCTCAGGCAGAGGACCCGCAGGCAGAGATTTGGATAAGGGAGAGGAGGAGAAAAGAAGCAAGTGCGGCTATAAAAGCACAGCAGATAAACAAAAGGCATAAAGGTAATAAATGCAGGTACCTACAGCCCTTACCAGCTTTAATTACACACAATGTTGACAAAATATGGAATACTGGTAGTGAGTTCAATAACTGATGTTAAGTTGGTTACTTTGAACAAAGACATAAGGAGTAGCCTAAACTGAATCAGAATTGCTGTCCACAAAATAAGAAATCCAGCCTGTATCCCTGCACGGTTTTCAGCACTGTTTATTATATTAGACAGCCGTGTACCACTACAAATGATTCATTTCGCAAAATGCTTTTGATGCCGTGATGCTAACAGTCTGACTTACAGTCCATGTAAATTAGTGGCTCTGTGTTTCTCTTGTGTGTGGCTTTGAGTGATTCTGCCTTTACATAAATGCTCTGAGCTGTACCTGGGATTTGTGACTTTGTCTAATTGCTTTACTTCCTGTGCATCATTGTGAAATTTACAGTATGCTCCTAAAAAATGGCACGCTGCCCAAAAAAATTCAATGTACCACAATGTGTGTGCAGTATGAGCAGTAGACTTGTCTGGAAGGCCTATATAAGTTAAGTGCATTGTCATGTATATATTTTTATACATGATGGAAGGTAAATATGGCCTGATTAGAGTCATACTGAAAGATTCATAACAATAGCATGGTCATGAGTTACCTACTTCCTATATTTCACTATTGCACAGTCTCCTCCAGTTTAATTCTACACCCCAAATTGAGCACAGAATTCACAGTAGGATCCTCTGAAATTTCTGCTACATCACAGGCTCCAATAAGAAAAATAAATGATGTGGTTTTGTCCCTTACCACCAAGGGGTTAGTGCCCTCCATATAACGATCCATTTTTTCCCTCCTCCTGGATTGCAGGTTTCCACGTTGTCCATCTGTCATAGCTATCCATTTGGTGACAAGTTCAGCAGCTACATTTTCACTCCTTTGTCCCCTGTAGGCAATCTAACTTTAGGGACACCAGTGGCAATAAGCACTACAAACTTCGTTAATTGTTCTGTGTTCTTTTTCTGTAACTCCGCTCCTCTAGTTTACCTCCGTTCACTCCACTGGCTATGGTCTGTCACAGATGGGGCTGTAAGTGCAACTTGCCCTGTTACCTCATTAATTAAGCAATTAATAAATGAACTGTTAATTGTTTCAAAATCAAATACTTTTAGATGAGCTGGCGGTATGAACCTAAATAACTCAAAAGGTCTCAGAAAAAAAAACATCTGATATCTTGTTGGCTGTAATCTGAGACTCAAGAGAAATTTTAATGGCATGTACTTAGGGCAGAAATATGTTTTCCCCAAAGGATGTGATTAATGGGAAACTTGTTATAGGCTATGACACCCAAGGGGGTAATATACAAATACTAATCTGGCCCGTGACGGCCCAGGGCCTTCTGCAGAGCTCAGAGCTGTTCATTTTCTAGGTGTGTAGGGCTTGAGAAATTTGACTATTAAGGGATGTCGATCTTTGACTCATCAAATGAGATATTTAGGGTAATAATGAAAGTAAATAATGTAGCACACCTCCATGTGCAATAAGGACGCATGGTGTAAGGGCAATGTATTTACGTGCAAATCTCTTAAAATCCGCCAAATGTCCAACTTACTGCCTGAAGTTAATGGACAAAGTTTGCTACAAAATTAATGATTATGTATCACAAATCTATGACAAATAACCCCTTTTAACACTGCGGTTGTGTTAATTGCCCTTTGGTGCAGTTCCATTACCACAGCCAGACTTAGCAGAAAGATTACTTGCAAACAGTGCATCTCAAATATTGAAGGATGCAGACTTCCTGGAGACACTAGAAAGAAAAGTTTGTGCCTAAAGCCTGTTAGTAATGGATAATATTCACTTCAGAGATGTTATAAGTGCTTATTATCCACATCTGTTTGACAAGAAGCCTTTCGACAAAAAAACCCATATTGATTTAAGTCTTTTGGTTGCTTAATGTCATAACAGGCCCTTTCAAGAACTTTGTCCATTAAAGCATTGTTTAATGTTGCATATATGTCTTCTGACAGTTATAGGAAAACGGCATGAAACATTCCACCATCACATGAGAAGCTTTTAGTATACTATAACATCAAACGTCACGTTTCATGAAATCTGCGTTAGAATATTCTATTATATAGTCTAATTTTAAGGATTTTTGGCACCTAGCTGTCAGTCTGCAGAAGTGTAACTGAGGCGGTCAGCTGGTCACTTACCGTTAGCTTGTGACACATTTAAACACTGCAGTAAAACATGAGTGGGCTCCTTCTGCTAGGGAAGGCTTGAATTCATTAAATTAGACATTTAAGACACATTTGGGGTTCCTGCAAATGTCAACATTTTTGAGGCTATTTTATCAGTTTAGTTCAACATAGCTCACGATGTGCAAACTGCCATCATCGGTTTATCAACCATTTTTATATTATCTTGCCTGTTGCTGTCAGACAGGTACATGATGTGATCAGAGATTATAGACTTTTGGGAAATATGAAGCAATAAAAAATGTATTCTTGAGAAATGAATTGTTATGCTGTAGACAATAGCTATATATCATGTTAAAATGGTTAATTATTTATATTCAGACATGCCAAATACCGAATTAGACATTTCTAAGATTTTTAATGGTCCTGTATACTGTATATGTATGATATATATATGATATGGAAACAGACAAAATTTCACATGTCTAAAATAGCTGTATTTTGAGCATTTGTTTTAATGAAAGCTCTGGACAAAGGAATAATATGTGAAGTGCTGTATTAGTCATATTGTCTAAAGTGCTCTGAAATTGTTAATTTAAGCAGAACATAAAACTTGTGTGACTATTTTTAGCATACTTTAAATCAGTAATGAAGATGACAAGTTGCTTTACAGTAAACTCATAAACCAGGTGTGGTCTTTCAATGGGTAGAACATCAAGCTGGGATGCAGAAGTCTCTTGGGTTGAATCCCAGCCCAGCTGCCAGGTGTGTCCTTGAGCAAGATGCTGAAACGCTAGCTCCCAGGGTGGCTCCTCAAGGTTTCCTCCAGCTGCATGTGGCTGCCCACTGCTCCCCACCAGGGGGATGGGTTAAATGCAGAGAACCAATATCCCTGTAACACATGTGAAGTGTTGTAAGTTGCCTTAGAAGGAAGTGTCTGTTAATTGCAATATGTAGTGTCCGGGAATGTAGTATGCAGTAGTTCAGGAGCAGATCCGCACATTTAATATAAGTACTTTATTAACTATATTTTACACAGTAGCACTTCAAACATGCACCTTTCTCGAACTCCTCTTTTCAACAAGCCTAAAGAACAGTAGCCCCTAATGCACGAAGTCCATCATTACAATTATAGCAACACAACACAATAAACCTGAAGTTTATCATTTTTTTAAGTATGCATCGGTAATGAATTAAACTTGTACTGCCCAATTTAAAATGCGGTACTTATTTAAGCATTTAGCCAAAGTTGCTTCACACATTGTTTCCTGTGTGGAAAACAGTGAGTCAGAAGCTGCAGAAAAACACTGAAGTCCCTGCTGCTTATTTTCGACATAAAAAATCATATGATCTGATTAATTCTGTTATTTACTTTCTTTAATTTTGTATATAATTCCAAGCCTGTAAGCCTTGCAATTAATTGAGATAAAATACTGCATTTCTGGTACAGGTGTTTGCACACACAAGAATATCTTTGCTGTCCAAAAGATGTATTTCTTAGTTAGGAGTAATAATGAGTGTCAAATTTGTTTTATAACAGGTATGTTATTTTATAAGGTGGCAATGTTTAAGAAAATGGCAGTTACATTAACATTGATTACTAGAAATCCTTTAAATTTGATACAATAACATAAAATAACATACAGGCAACAACACACCAAAATAATAAGCCAGTACTTTTTTTCATCTTTATGGTAAGCAAAAGAATATTTTGATCTGTATTTCATGAAAACAAATTAAGCTAACAAAGTCATTGTAATGCCCTTTGCCTGTCATGTCCTCTGTGTTCAATAGGTGTCGCTGGAAAATTTCCAGTTTCTTGTTTTTCCTCTACCCTTCATTTCCTTGTGAGAATGTTAATTCTATCAGTGCCCACAGCTGTTCCCCATTTCCTAATGTTCCATATTTAAGCCTATGGGCCAGTAACTGTGTTAGAAAGTCTTTGTAAGCTTATGGTGTTTAACACTGTTCCTTGTTATCCTATATATATTTACCCTAACTATCAGAACAAACTGTTTACACATTAGACTCAGGCTTCATCTCTGCAATTGTTCACAGAAAATGTTACAGTCATAAGGGGCTGCAGATGAAAAATGTAAAGTGAAGTCTTGACAAAATTCATTATGTTTCATATTTAAGCAAGTTTATATCTTTCCTTGTTTGCTGGAACTTCCTAGAACTACCAGTTCATCAACAGAATGCATGATAAATATGAATCCCACCTTCAACTTAAGTAATGGTTCATTTGCAATAATATATGCAACCTCTGTTATTTACATCGAGCCTCTGAAGTAAATTGAAACTGCCAGGACCCATGACATAAATTCCTAATAACCAAATCAAAGTGTTAGTGTCGCCAAAGTGCTGAACAGAAACTATGTACAGCTGCTGACTAGGCAAATATCAAAATAAAACTGGCATGTCCATTATTAACTTAAACCTTAGCTAACAGGAAGCACCTGCAGGACAAGATGGCAGTGCACAACCAAAGTGTAATGCTAAACGTTATATTTTATTATAGTATAGCATCAGTATGAGAGTGTAGGACTATGTCATGTGGCTCTCCTATGACATATGATCAAAAAGCCAATCTTTCTGAGCCGCTTCTCTTCAGATGTTGCTGCTAAAATGGCTCCAATTGCTTCAATCAAAGCTGGCCTGAAAGTTGTGCTCTCAAGTGATAATTGTGGTTTGGGTGTCTTTCTTAAGCTCAAGTCTTATACAAGGTTACACCGAGACTCATAATTTTCCTTGTCTGTGTCACTCCTCACACAAAATTAAAGTGAGAATTTCAAGTGAAAACTGCTTAGGTTTTCCTCAACCTACTGTAAGCTTTTTTTCAGATTCAGCCTGCAGCACAGAGGTAATAGCGCATGCAACGCAAATCAGTAGTCAGTAATCATGGCTGGAGTCACTACTGCTAGTTTGACTCCAAGCAGAGCATTCTAGGGAGTGCAGAGTGATCAGATGGTCTTCATATCTTTTGATCATACTGCAAACTTTATTATCACAATCTTAAGAAGTTGACCTGCAGCCTTAAGCTTTCTGTTTCTAAACGTTTTAGAGAGTTATGGACAGAGAAAACAAGTTCATTGAAGAATAACAATAAATTTGTCCAAGCTTTTCAAATTTTCAAAACAAGGACTGTTTTTAATTGTCATCTAATAGAAGTAATATGACTATTTTCCTATCTTTTATGTTTGTTTTTCATGTAGTATAGTACTTGATGGTTTTCATTTGATTTAATGAGATATCAAATTTATTTGAGACATTTTTTTTAACTCAAATTCATGTTAAAGTATATGCTTAGTAATTTCTGTGACGTTTATATTCAATTATCTTCTTCCTTTACAAGTAAAAATGCAATAAAAGCTTGCAGACTTGCCTTGGACCAAAATGATGCTGTAGCTGTTTATCTTTCCTTTTTTTTGCTCATTAGGTATGCCATGCTGCAAAAAATGTACTCAGAAAAATCTGATACCCCCCCTTGTATTCAGTAAACAATGATAGTCCAAAAAAACTAAAGTTAATTCATTACAGAAGTAACCAAACTAATAACATGTTTTACAGAGAAAAGTAAAGGCTGTAACAACAGACATATTTGAATGTGTTGTGAACTCAAATGAATTGGAGAAAAGTCAGTAGAACATTGTACAGCTCAAGTGAAGGAAGAGGTTTCAGAGAGGGCTGAGCTGGTCTGAGTTGCATTGAGAGGTATGTGTACCTCATTTAAGGGCCGTTTGAATGTAGGACAAATGCCGTTATCTGGAACTGAGCCATTGAACCACTGTCTTTGAGAAATGAGTCATATTAAGGTACATTCTGTTAACAATAGAACAGCTTGTAACTGAAAGGGGAAAAGTACCTTCAGCCAAGTCAGATATGTAAAGGATCTCAAAGGGGGTTTGAATTGAGAGTGTATTTGAATGTGAGTCAGAAGACTGCTGGTTCAAGTCCCAGCGGGGATTCTGATCCATGGATCATCCATCAGGGTGCATGCCTACCATTTTAAATACCTGGAGGAAGGTACTTAAACTGAGCTGCTCCACTAACACAGCCAGCTGTTTTGAAATTGTAGGTCATTTCAGATGAAGGTATCAGCTGAGAAACTTGGTGTTTTTAACATCCTCTGCCTTCTCCCTTGTGAAAAAGATTAATGGATATCTGAAAAAAAAAATTTAAGTCACGCAAGCTATATACATTCACACCCACATATATGCATATATACAACAACACCTGTATGAGAACACACTCGATCCTTTATACTTCCCACAGAGAGAAAACATTTAATGTACAACATTGATAAGAAGTGACACATGCACTGATAATAATGCTAAGAGACCTTCCACGGAGAAAGAGTATAGGAGGTCACACCTAGAGAAGTCATTCAGGGTTATAAGATGTGTTTGGGGCTATCACACCAGGACCTTTAGAATAGCCTATTAGCCAGACAGTATAAACAGCCTGTGTGGATGAGTTAAAGAATATTTAATTTCCACTTTATGGTGTACTTACAAAAATGTCAACAAGATTTTTAAGCACAGGTTTGGTGGCATAAACACGCTTTTACGTAATTGAACATGTTAACAAGTTTGAAGCCCCCCATGCTGCAGTATCTGTTTGCTACAGTTTTTTTTGTACATAACTAATATAAAGATGATGGAAATGCAAACATGCTGAGAATGCATGAACAGTGCTCATATATGCTATGTGTTTGTTCTACCTTTGGAAAAAGGAATTAGCCTGTTTTATCCAGGTGGAGGGTCAGCCAATGAATATCCAGGCATGTTTTTATGTATATTAAGACTGGCATATACTTGCCATTTGATATTTTAAGAAATAATAATATGTTGTACACATACTGTATGTGAACAATCATGCGAACAATCATTTAAGAGGGACATAGTATGTATGCGCCTTTGAATTATTACATTCACAAATGTCGGATGTAACGTACAACTACACCATACAGAAATTACGGAATCCTAGCAAAATATATTGAACAATATTAATCAACATTTTTTTTACACAGAAAGATTAAAAAACTATCAAGCCAGTTTTAACAATACTGTACAGTTACTGCAGTCGCTAGATACCTGGTCAATGATGCTACAATAAGCAAGAATGATCAGTCAAGGGGATAGTTTGTAGTGAAGACCTAAATTCAAGGCTCAGAGAACCAATCCATTATGTCCTCCTCCTCAGACGATGAAGGTATCGTTATAACAAACTCATGTGAAGTATGTTCAGTGTGGTCTACAGCTTATATTTAACCTGCTACAGGGGCAAGGTACAGAAGGCTATTCAATTCCTTATCCCTGTCATTTAATGTTATATTTTCTTCTTTTACATCCATTGTAAAAGAGTTAAGTGCTAAGTGTACAGATACAACTTTACACATTATGAAACAGTGGAGTTATTCTAATGTGCACTACACACTTTAAATTCTTAAAGTCCTTTGTAAATTTGCCATGGCATTGCAGGTGAAAGCTCTAGCTTGCTTCATTGATATGAAAAATGATTCCCAGTTTTAATTGCACATGGTATTATGTTAATATTGAAAATAATATCCCTGCAAAATTGAAAGTACAATTCATCTTGTGCATTAATCTTTTCATGGTGTGATAAAGTCGCTCTTTTCTTTATAAATTAGGATTCCACAAAATAAAAACAATTTTTGTAATCCCCTTTGTTTTGCAAACCAAAACCTTTTTTAAATTCAAAATATATCATTATATATTTATCAGCTGGTGCCTTTTTAAATTCAGATGCAAAACGTAAAAAAATTCTCTAACAGATTAAGTATAATCTCTTTGTTATATATTCATATCCCTGAAGAACTGCTACCAGATTGACTTTTATCTGTATATATATATAAGTATATATATATATAAGTATATATCCCAGCAAGAGTAGTCATGGTTTTTCAATAAATGCAGGCTGTTGCAAGTCAGGCAAAAATCTTCACCAACTCTTATCCTTTGTAGGAAATGAAGACATTTTGTGGAGGGCCTCAAACTGCCAGTAATCTACTGTGTTTGGCCGCAAAAGGCTTTAAAATACATTTTGTGCTGGCAGATAGAACTTGTTGACTCTTTACACTCCAAAGTGAGGAGGAGGCTTTGAAGATGTTGCCTGTGTCACTTGATCGTGGAAAAAAATAAAAATTAGAAGCACTTAGTGACCGTGCAGCTCTCTGAAGAGCTTGTGAAGGGGCGGGAAGTGTGGAAGATGATCGGCAAAAGCCTCCTTCGAGAGGAGGTGACACGATTGGACCTTGTGAAATTTTGTAAAAAATTTTCATCAAGTATCTGAATACAAATGGCTTCACTTCTTATGCTGAACCACTTACAATTGGATTTTTTTTCCAAAAACCAAAAGCTGAAAGAAAACCACACAAGCATAAAAAATAAGTTTTATGTCATTCTCTGAAGGGTATGCCGCAATTCTTAAGCAATTGTCCCACTTTGCCTTCAGGGTGAAGGTCTGTGCTGGCTTTTTCCATCCTTTATCCTTTTTTTCCCATTTTCCCCTGTGACAAAAATCAGCATCTGCGGGCAATTTAAGGGTTGTGACGCACAGAAAAGTCTTGCAGCACATCCATCACATTGGAGCAGTGGCAATCCGCAGGAAGGGGAAACCAGAGCTGGGGCTCCACTCATGTGTGCAGACCTTACGCGTCCTGCCCGATTATTCCTTGCACCGCTGCTGTGGTCTGGGTCAAAACCTGAGAATCTTAACCTCCGCTCAATTTCACCTCTCCGATGAAAGAAATGAATTAATTCTAATTCTTGCTGTTTGCACATATGGCAGTTTTTTCTTTGCTGAGATGAAAATGGTAGCACCTCACACAAAAAAAAGCAGTACAGTATATTGGACTGAACATTTTCTTCCATCCACATGGTTTACATCTTGAGATAAAAATAGTATATATGTAAATCTGTACTGCTATATACTAAATCTGTACTGCTATATACTAAATCTGTACTGCTATATACTGCAACTTGTTAAAATGGAGCTAATGACATTTAAAAATCCAGCCTGAGATAAAACCTTCATAAAGCAAATTATTTTTAACATTAAAAGCTGTTAGAAATACATACAAATTTTTGTTTTCTATATACACTTTTAAAATCAAGTCATTTATCATCTGCTGCAGTTTGTTATGACTTTAACATAATCCTTTATAAATATTTTAACTGACCATTTTTTTAATCCCTCTGTTATTTCAACTTCAGTTTTCCAACTGGTGGTATTTCCGGGTGTTGATATAATGAAAAAAAAATTGAGAAAACGACTTAACAGAAAAATATAAATGTATATTCAGCCCCGATGCTGTATCTGCTAGCATATGATTTGAATTTCTGTAGTCTTACGGTCACAGACAGATTTTTTTATGTTTGTGGTAAGTTTACAGCTTTATATTGGGTAAAATGTAGTAAAGTTCTGGTGTAACCTGTGAAAAAGCCTTACTGTGTTCCTTTAAACTAATATATATGGTATAGTATTTACATTAATAGATTCTATTCAGACTTATTAGATCACTTATTAGATGTCTAACACCTGCTTATTGCCCTACATGTACTTTATATGAACTTTCTAAGAACATTTGACTTGTAAATGCAACATCAAAGGCAATTTTATGAAAAATATGAAAGGGGAGACACAGTGGTCTAGAGGGCACTGTTACTGACTCACAATTGTTGGACAGAAATCAGGCCTGGCTCCTTCTGTAGGGAGGTAGTGTGTCCTTCTTTTGTGTGGGTCTTGTGTGGTTTCTCCTCACACCAGTGGACATACCACTTAGCTTAACAGCTGAATCAGTGTGACTCGATATAGCATGTGGCTGTGAACAGATGTGAGTGGGTCCCATCCTAGATGCATCCTGCGTCGTCCCATACATGTCTCAGGACAGATGCTGGGTCACAACAATACTGAATGTATTAATGACTAACTATCACCTCTCCTGTAAGTGGTCCACACTAAATTGCACGATCCCAGTCATTCATTTAAAATCATTGCCCATTAAAAAAAAGTTTTATTTTTCACCATGCAACATCACACATTTCAGTTGGATATTGTTACACACATCACTAAGCAAAAGACCAGATCACACAGCCTTTTTACATGCTCCTGTTTAAAATGGAATATTAAAAAATTTCTTTCTAAAATTCACCACTCGGCTCCGAAGACAGCGCTCACACTGTGAATCTCATGAAAAGAGTTTTTTTTTTTTCCTGAGATAAGACAAATGAACACAGCTTGAGACAAATCACAAGACTCCTCACGCCTCCTTCCCACCCAATTATTTATGCTAATTGAGTCATTATTTTACAAAAAGCAAGGCTCGTGCCTACTTTAGTGTCTGTTGCAAGAACACTCGCCAGAGGCCTGTAACTCTCCGGCACATTCTGCGGAACGTTGTCTGCCACAATGCTGAGCTTCTTCAGCTGGTTTTTTTTTTGGCCAGGTAGCTGGCCTTTGCTCTAAAGTGCCATGCTGTCTGTGTGTGTGTGTGTGTGTGTGTGTGTGTGTGTGTGTGTGTGTGTGTGTGTGTGTGTGTGTGTGTGTGTGTGTGAGTGAGTGTTTGAGTGTGGGGTAGGCGGAAAAGGTGCACCCACCTGCTGCCTACAAGCTGACCCACTCAAGTGCAGGCTCATTAAGGTGCCCACGCGTAGGTGCCACCAATTAGCCGGGATTCTAACGAGGGACTCTGGAGTGCTGAGTGGGAGGAGAGAAACACAGATTGCTGCTGATGAGGTAGTTTTTGTTGTTGTTTATACTCTTTATTGTGTTGCTTGGATTGAAAGAGTCTTTGTTCCTTGTCTGAAAAGGTATTTAAGTTACTGTTTAAAATGTTAGTCTTGTATTTTACTTTGTTTAAACAGCAGCTCAGGTTTATAGTAATTCCTCCCACAATTTAAGAGGCCCATGTGGTGGGTTACATCACCCATTTTCATTTATCTGGATTTTATTTTAGTGTTTTTTAAAATTTTCTTTCTAATGTCTACACCTATTTTGTGCTTATGTGCAATTATATATCATGCTGAAATGTGAAGAGCAGAGTGTATCCGCCTTGTTCACTCAGTTAAATACAAACAATAAACACATGACCATTTATTATCTTTTGGCTGATACTTGCATCTACAGTGACACTGTAGGATAATAAAGTTGTAAATTCAATTTAAACCTAATGTACAACAAAAGCACCAGCACATTCATTCAAAGTTATGTATTTAAAGTGCTTGCAATGCTCATACAAAGAAAAAAGAACAGAGGGTAAAAACCTATTAATATTAGAACTTACTAGTATATTTTATAACTTCATACATTATTTAACAGCTCTGTATGACATAAAATTCCTTAATCATATTATTTTACCTTAAAATATACAAGTAGCGGGGGGGGGGGCCGGGGGGGGGGGGGGGGGGGTGGGGGGGGGGGGGGGGGGGGGGGGGGGGGGGGGGGGGGGGGGG
>JABJVR010000029.1:4724477-4740139 GCA_025773905.1 Chitala chitala
AAAAGCCTTAAACAAAGGACAATTCTGCTCTGAAAAATGTTCTTAGAGAAACTGTGAACTGGTGGCAATGCACGTGCTGAGGAATAATACAGAAAGGTTAACTATGTAAAACGTATTAAATAATTTATAAACACATTCGTCCTGGACCGACCTTGTTACCATGCAGCCGTGGAACCCAAGCTGAGAGCAGCAATGGTTAGTTTATCCTTTTCAGAGATATTTATCATTAAACCACCAAATGAGTTTGGAAAACAAAAACAGCTGCAATTCACAATCTGGAAAGAAAAAAGTCAAACAGACCAAATACCTTTCCAGGTCCAGCATCTGTTACACAACTCTTTGGTAGATACATAAACTAAAGTCTTAGCCAAATTTTTAGAAATAAGAAACAAAGAGCTATTAAATTTCTTGTCTTTCCCAGGGCTGTCCTCTCAGTGTCTGCCCGCAGTGAAAGGCGCATGCCGCAGTCTGCTGTCTCTGCTCTTTGCTGCCATTCTTGCTTTGCAGGGAAGTTTTGATGCATTTTTAATTCTGGTAGTAACCATGGAAATAGGATTTTTGACAGGCCCAGAGTACAAAGGCAGGTGCACGCCAAAGGCCTAGGGCGACAATATTTGAAAAATCGTCAAATGTTCCACTGACTGTTATGGCGCAGTTTGGCCGCCATGGATAAAATCGGCAAAGGTACAACAGTTGCAGCATTTCGAATGTAAAGCTTATCTGAAGATGATAAATAGAGATTACATGTATGTGTAATAAGTAAATGAGAGGACTACAGACTACAGCATACAATTTAATAAAAATGTCTCGAACAGAATAAGATAAGGTCTCTTGCTTTGAGCAACATTATAGCGAACAAATCAATATGACTGAAAACACCATTATCAATAATTTAGTATTTTCTTCCCCTGGAAAGAAATGTAATGGATGCAGAAAGTAATGGATGCAGATTGTATTACTACAATCTGAAGCCAAAAATCCCTTTTGGACTAGGAGGTTGAGGTCTAAAGTCTAGAAATGGTAAATCAATGCCTATTACATTAAGGATGTTTATGTTTAATTTTTATTGGATGGCTTTATGAATCAGAGTTCATCTTTTAAGAAAAATACAAAGTATGAATTCTTGCATACGGGCAAAACAATCTAAAACCTGACCTTTTTACGCACACACACACACACACACACACACACACACAGACACACACACACACACACACATATATATATATATATATATTTTTTTATTTAATTAGGCCCACCAGGGCATTTGATTTCAATTATCAAGTTTTGTTCAGTGTTATGCAGCACTCTACTGTAAGTATAAAAAAAGACTGCTTTAACACCTCTGCGCTGCTGCCGATGAAGAGACAAACATGTAATTGCAGGTTGTCCGCAAAACATTTTTCATCTCCTGCTACACCTCTTTTGGGGAAAAGAAGCATTTGTCAGTGATAAATTCCAATTGTTCCCCTGTCCTGTAAATTTTTAATGGCACCTGGACACATGTGATTCGAGTTCACAGCGTCGACGGTCTATTTCTTTTGAGATGGTGCCAATATTTCTCTGTTTTAAAAGAGAAGTCCAGGAGACATAGGGGGAAAATATGCAGAGCGGACAAAGCAGAGTGCCACTCCAGGAACCCTTCGGGCCCTATTTTAAAGGGGTTATAGGGTGAATCCATATGCATTTCACCGCCTGCAGAAAGATGGCTTGAGAGTAATAAGCCTGCTCTTTCATGCTTATTCCTACCTCTTACACTCCTAGAACAATTGCACCTAAATACATTCAGCTGATATCAATATGAAGTCCAAAAGACCCTGCGTTCAGTGGAGGTTATCATACACTTGAGTGCAAAGGAGTATAAAATGTGCAGAGGAATTAAAATTAGAAAGGAGAAGACATATTTCATAGCCAGCTTGGCCTGCTTTGTGTCTCTGTCTTTAGATATCCTTTGTTCATGGCTGGCTAGTTTAACATTTTCTGGCCAGTGATTGGCAGAGTGTCCAGTAGGCCAGCTCCTCGAAGACCACCATGGCACCATATGGAGGTCCACCGTTATTGATTTCCTGTTCAGGCTCCCTGCCCGGCCTGCCAATCACTGCTCAGATGTGCAGCATGTCACTGAGAGTGAGCTAACCATGTGTGCTGTGCAAAAGCATCACGCTTACACAGAGGATGGCACAGAGCAAGGAAAACGTCTCGGTTAGGAAAAGATCGCAATAAGGAAAAGTCAGCTGTCAAAGGAGTATCTCGTAATAGCAGGATATTACGTGCTGTTAGCGAAACTGATTTCCAGTCAGATTCAAAAATCATTAAGTTAAAAAATTCACACATTTTACTTTACTGGGAATGGAAAGTTAATGCAGTGATTCTGTGCAACAATGTGACAAGAAAGGTTAAAAAATGTGAAGTATTATTATTTTCAGTTTGAAAGTCTCATAAAAGAGATCAGTTTTCTCATCTTAAAATGTGATTAATGTCTGGTTTGTACAAATAACAGGTAATTTGCTGAATAAGAAACAAAGTGCAGTTATTGCAATGCAGAGCTACACGGTTGTACTTTGAACTTTTATGAAACTTGTATATTCAGGTCAAATCTGACTTAATAGAATTCAATTCATTCTCTCATAGGATCTTTTTTTTTAAATGGTGTAGATTTGCATGCTCTCTTTGTGTACATGTGTGTGTGTGTGTGTGTGTGTGTGTGTGTGTGTGCGTGTGTGTGTCCCCTTTCCTTAGTTAGAGATGGAGTTACCAAAGTGGAACTAGTGAGCAAGATTTTTGGAAGCATGGTTTTCCAAGGCAGATTGCAATACTTTGAATATCAATATTTTTATGGGCAACCATTGTCAAAAGAAAAAAAAACCTTTTTTCAGCCTTAGAGTTTCAGTTACAGATTTCAGTTTTAATATAACACCCACAAATTTGAGCAATTTTCAAAAAAAATATATTTAAAAAGAAAAGCAAAAAAAGCTCAGGAAAATTCTTTTACGTGTGTGTTGCACTTTAAAATGCACTTTTAAACTGACATTATGTAATTGGTAATGTTTGTGATTCCAAAAACGAGTTTAAGTATAAAAATGGAATTTACAATATAAAAATATATACATGTAACAAAATTAATTAGCAAACATGAATAAATAAAATCAAATGTGCTAAGTACTACTTTAACATGTGACCATACAGTAGAATTTCTATTACTAACAGAATTTCAGGACATTCTTAGTTTTCACAGTCAAATAATAGTATAATGAGAACATATACTATTATATACATATATATATATATATATATATATATATATATGTTTGTATTAAATGCTATTTACCATTTTTAAAAATAATCTAATTTAAATGGGTTGAATTAAAATAAAAAAAACAGTTTTGTGATATTGCAGGGGTGACTGTGTGAAGAGGTTGAGCTAAATCTATTGAGAAGCAGCTGGCACTGTCATAAATAAAACCTCTGACACAATTAAAAGAATTAAGGCAAAAAACATGATCAATTTTTCATAAGCTCAGCTGTTGTAATGGTTGCGTTTTTCCCCTTAATGTGTCTCATTCTTATCGTTATTGATTAACCAGCATTAATTATATATTTCTCCATAAATACATTAATAATGTGCTGATGCTCAGTACCCTGAGGGCTCGTGCAGAACAGAATATAACTCATCAGGTTGGAGTCACTGCATAATTTCACTGAAATTTACATTATAACACCAAGCCGTTGCACATCTTGTACATTTGTGTGGGGTGGCCGTATACCCGCCTTGATATTGTCTGTTGGCACAAGGTACATTTCTTCCCGTGCAGAAATGTACTTGTGCAGTTTCCAGATTTCTTCAGCTGTGTAATATGGTATGAAGGCCATTTTTAAAGTACACCTCTCCAGCGGTGTAGGGATGTCTTGGTTGGTGAGTGCACTGCTCCTTCTACCCCTTTCGAGAACACATTCACGTTTTGACCCGTGCACTGTTAAGTCATGTGTAAGTGACCTAAAGGAGCCCAGTGCAAAACTAAGAAACAGAAATCTTTATTTCTTTTTATGCTTAATTTCTTTACAAAGCAGTTTAATCACTCAAAACATTTCAAACATTTAGAGACTTTGCGTCTCACTGACACGGATTTTTGACTATATTAAGGTATATTAAGGTATATGGCCACTCCGTCGGTTTACACCTCCACACCTCTGCATCTCTCTAATCATAATTCTAAATAGCATTCGAAAGAAGAGAAAAAACAACAACAACAAAAAAACAGAAAGGTCTTGTAAAGTGTCTGGAAAATTGCAGCTTCCTGTTGTTGTTGACAAAAAAGAATATCAGCAAAATTAAGCATGATGGCTGCAGGCCTAGCATCAAGCTGTCCATAACGGAAACATTTAAACCTACAGACTGTTGACATTTATGAGAAACCACCATTCGTGCATTACGCATAAATTTAGCATTTCTGCAATGCATTCATTGTCAGGGGAAGACATCCTACACCACTGCAATGATGCCTATGGCACATTCACTACTGCACGCCATCAGCAGTTCTTTATGTTAATCACGCTGCTACAAAGGGTCATTTTCCAATCTTCTACCATAAAATCAGCCTCAGTGAAATGCGTAACTCTTGGAGAAGTTCCCCTGCACTCATTTATAATATTTCTCAGTGCGTGACAGGTTGAGCAGGAGACAGAGAAAGAGAAAAATAATGTTCCCCGTGTCTACGTAGCAAACTGTCATCCAGTGCGTGATAACAGATGTACGTTTTTAAACTGTCGAGCGGAAGACATACGGAAGAGGAAAATGTTTATAATCCATCAAATTCCAAACCCAGTTTTCCTCAGCCAACCCTGTTATCTATAAAAGCAGGAAAAATTAAATGCAATAATTTGATAGAAAATTCAGGAAGTATAAAAAAATATTTTATTTCTTATGAAAGGGATTATTTGACATTTGAACAGACTTACTTTAAGTAAACATTTAAAAATGTACCCAAAAATTTTGAACCTTGGTTTTATAACAATAATAATAATAATAATATTATTATTAAAATGATTACTTTTATTATTATTAAGCAAAATACAAGTCTCATGCATGCACACGAATCTAGATTGCTTTTAACTGAAAATTATTGCATAATTTTTTTGTCTACCTTATTAATTTCCTTTTAACTACAAAAATACCACAGTATAATATGTACAGTATTACTATATGTTTTCTTCTACATTGTACATGGTACTTTATAAAGTTATGTTATTGAACTGCTCTTCCATACGGTAATTAAGAAATAAGTTTTAAATGCTATTTGAATTCATCAGCATTTATGGGATGATAATTAAACTCTCGGTAATTATACTAATACCCAGAACAATAAAGTGCGTATGCATATACTATGAAAATAATTACAGTATCACAATCCTTTGATATTAAAACCACCATTAGTTAAAATATAATAAAAGCATCAATCACCAGTAATTAGTAATATGTCACTTTCTAAAATGGGGCAGTGCATGGCATTATGGGAAAAGTTGGGTAAAATGGAACACAGAAACCCTATAATGAGGAACAAAGTACTATGAACTAAGGCTGCACTGTTTCAAGATATTATATATCTATACTATACAGTCCAAGTACATATACTGTACAGTACAAGTGTAAAATTTTTGAATTCAGGGAGGCATTCTCCTAATTTGTCTAAAATCATGTTCATTACTGAGGCCCTTTTTAAGAGTCTAATAAAGTAATTAAAACCCATAAAATTGGTAGTATAACTTTCATTAGATTAAATATATCACACAAGGAGATATCACTTCTGCATATTATTACCTCACTTACTTACAAAGTCTAACAAAATGTATTTTTAAAATTATTGTTATTTGTTAACAATAGGTGTTTAACATCTATTCACACTTGTGCTAAAAAGTATTTTTACTTGGCTGAAAAAACATGTTGGTCCCCTTATTTTAAAAGGAGCCAGCATCCAGGTTTTAACAGCTAGTGATGACAGAGAAATTTGTTCTTCACACCAATTGTTTGTTTTTGTATCTATTCATTACCTGTTTTTACTGTGCATATCAAACAGAAAAGCAGGTAACACAGTCTTACATTCACTTCATTAAAAAGGTAATACATACATTTAAGTTCCCTTTATTGTGATGTTATTTGTCTGAAATTTACTCAGAAAGAGAAAATTGTAAATTCTGTAACTAATTAAAATGTATCATCATGACTCTTATTTTTACACATTAAGTCTGTATTACAGTACACACAAAAGCACACATATACTGCCAGTAATATTTATCCCACTTTACACTTGGTTTCACTCCCACATAGCATAAGCATTTGCCTTTTTTAAAGCATATTTTAGGGACAATATAATGTTCTGTACCTATAGGCCAAAAAAAAAATCCTTATGTTTGAATTGGCGATTCTGTAGCATCGTGTGTGATGGCGTACGTGAATGTGTAGGTAAATGACATGACAGCATGCCTGGGTTCACCTTGTCTTATGCAATGTGTTTCAACCCAGATATTTAGACCTATGTGTGTATTTTTGGGTAAGTGGTTATTGAAAATTGATGGGTGGATGGAGCCCAGCCAGTAATAAGCTCTCCATACATCACTCATAAGTTCAGATCAATATACTTCTAGGTAGGAAGTATTGTATGTCTGGTGTTTTAGAGTCATCTGGAAGAAGCATATGAATTATATGCGTGTGTATGCTTATTACACTCTTTCAAAAAGTACACATATAAACATAGCCTGACAGTTTTTCAATACTGGAAGAGTATATTGGGCATATGGGGTTAACAGAAAGAAAAAGCATTTGTAAAAAAACTGGCTTCTGATAGTTGTTTTACATGATCTGTATAATTTACAACTATTTAGATCCAGTCTGTAGATTTGTAAAAGCATGTCATGTTATATTGCTTGCCAAATATACCTTTAAATTTCATCAATAACATCCATGTCTGAATTTCTGATTGTTTTCAGTAAAATATTTATTTTTTAGATTAACATTTAAACAAATGAATTGACAGTTAAAGTAATGGATTAGCATTTTACAGGGCAAAAGGATGTAATTTCCTGAAGAACTTTGGACCGTTCATGTTCGGTGTATTGCGCACATCTTACTGTGCTCTGTTTAAGGCATTTCCAAAATAAACTAAGATCGCCTACAACATGGTACCAAATTAAAGGGTTAAATATTTCATAAATATATTACCTAGAGGAAAAGGGAAATCAATTTTGATGGATTTCCTGTAGTCATAAAAGTAGAAAATATATGCCAGTCTTTTTCTTAGCGATGATGATGAATTTGATTAAGCTATGTTCCATTAAAAAGTATACATTAGAAATAAATATTATGCCTTTAAGCTTTTGGACAGTCCCATGTAGAGACGGTGTCTTAAGATTAATGAAAAAAGTCCTTATGATGGCCCTGCTCTGGGAGTCAGCACAATAAAAGCAGAAAGCCGGCAAGCCTGGAGATGCTGATCCTGACAGCCGAGGTCCGTGGGGAAGATTGCAGATAAACGTGGAATCCAGACAAACACAGTGCTTGACTTTTCTTTGCCAATGACAAGCGTTGCACAGGGGAGTACAAAGTCGATGTTGCCCCTATTTAAATATCGCATCTATTAAAAAATACAGCGGCACTACAGGAACGGGATCAATCATCGCGCCGCACTTCCGGACCGCCGAAGTGAAAAGCAGCCTGGGCCCCCCGAATCCCTAGGTGTGCTTTATGCGAGAGAAAAATCCCCTCTCAGGCACAAAATTATGGATCAGAAACGCTGAGAAGTGTTAATTGTGTTTAAATGCTGCGCCCAACACTGCGGCAGAAAGGAAAGATTGATTGTTTTGGTTGAACGCCACAAGCTTTAACAAAAGCAATGTGCACGGAGCTGCAACGCTACCACAAGAAGGGCTGTGAAACGCTTTAGCAGCCCTTCTGTTAATATCACATATATTTCAACGGAAAATGATTTTTTTACAACCTCTTAATTCAATTTCTTCCTTTCTGGCTCTCAGCTGTTCAGCCCTCTCAAAGTCTGGGTGATTCCACAATTACTCACACCATCTTTCATACAGTGAAAATTCTGTGTTACAAAAATAATCATCATTTTGTTTATATGTAATAATTTTGAGAACAGAATGAAAGTACATGAAACAACCTAACTGAATGTATATGTTGTAAAAAGTTAAAACTGACAAACTTTAGGAATGCAGTAATTGTTTCAGATGATACCTCTTTCCAGACCATTTCCACCTGTTCTGAGATTATCTCAAGCAAAACATTATATCATGAAAATGATACAGTGCAAATACTATGATGAAATGCTCAATATAATTACACTGGAAACTGCCGTTGAGTTAGAATTTATTAAATGGATTTTAAATGAGTTTTGGTTTTTTAAATACAGTGAGGATCACAGTAAAGTAACTAGTTATTCAAATGCCTGTGACTTTATGACTTATGAAAAACTTATGGAAAAACATTGACTATTTGAGTGAGTAAAGCATATACAGTACAGGTATGCTGTATATTTTTAATAGTGTTAAACTGCAGTAAGTGTTGAAACAAATGCTTCTAATGTTAATGGTAGTTTACCAATACATTAATTGTTACTGACATGCCATAAAATAATAAACAGTACAGAAAACTGATTTATAATGTATATCTCTAACTGGCAAGTATGTTGTGACCAATAGCAAGTAAATGTAGAGTGAGCGATGTTTAACTCTGAAGGTTTTTAATAGTTTTAACAGCCTAATTATTGTATTCATATAACATAGGCACTCATATTGAAATGATGTATATGTATACAGAGGTTGAAATTCCTTTGCACTATTCACATTTATTAGAAGGATTTAGCAAACAGGCAGTAACTATGTACACTAGTTTGCTTATGCTGTTGATTAATTCCCAAAATAATTGTCTCCATGATGTCAGATGTGCCCTCTATCCACCCTAAAACCTTAGCCAATCAAGGATTACACTAAGGAACCATTAGAGACTACAAATATTCCCTTATATTCTACCGCAGGATTCTTGAAATTAAAAGAGACAAAGGTATGACACTGAGTAGACTATAGTGGAATTTCATAAAATATCCCACCTTTCAGTTCGAAGGCCTAGAATATAGAGCTAGTGTTTATGCCAGACTCAACCTTCACAACAGAAAACCTGGTCTGCGTCAGATAGGTTGACAAATGAAAAACAGCTGTCCAGATGACAAAGAACACTGTGAATATTTAGTTATGTCATTGTGTTTCAGTAACACTCCATCTGTTTTTTCAAACTTTTTATAAATAATGTCTTCAGGACACGTGAGATCGTTTCATTATAGTATACATCAATGGGAATCTAATTTATTCATTGTCACAGACCATATACATAACATGTATACCAGGTAGTAGAGAATTAGTTGTATGTGTATTCCTGTTGTAAATTCTAGCCAGTCACAACAACAGATAAATAGCTATGGTGCTTCCTAGGTTCTGTTAATTTATAGCTGTTTTTATATAAAAGTTAACTTCCATAGTATTTCCTACGCTTTTGACAATTTATAGCATAGGAATAATCAGGCAAGTAATGTAAACTCCTCTTCATGTACACTAGGCTGTCAGCTGTCTTAAAAAATACACCTTTTACTCCTATAGACACTTGTGGAATGTAATTATGATGTAGGCAACCACCAATTTAACCACAAGCTGTAATGTTAGCTATATGGTACTAAACATCCCTTTGATGCTGATTTAAGTATTATTACTGACCACAGCAATTTTATATATTTAAAGACACTTAACCTATAAAGCCTGGTGTTCTATGCTATTACCCAGATTACATTATTAGACTAGATAATTAACGTAATACCAAATCCACTAATAGTAGCCAGGGTAGAATTATCAGTTCTTGATGTTACCCAAGAAACAAATAGAGTTACTTCACATCTTTCACGGCCTCGTGTAAGTACATTTCTTTTCACGCTTTTGTTTGTACAACATGCTGCAATTGTGTTCACTCTTTTAGTTTTATTGCATTACTTGTTTTAAAACCAAATTAATTGAAGGATATTATGTCTTTTGTACAAGAATGTTCCATGTGTACACATAACAAACTGTCTCGACAGCTACCTAAGAGATTAATACATCTGTCATCCATCTCCATCAACCTTGGTCAAATACTGCAGCTATTTATTTTCACAGATTTGCCCCCTCTGAAGAATGACTGAATAAACGGCCTTGAAAATCTATCTGATATATTTCTTCTTTTTCCTTTTCTTCAATGAATTGAGAAGCAATTATAAAATTCCATCTCTGTGTCTCTTGAAAGCTTGAAAGTGGCTGATAATATATGGATGCAGGTGGAAAAATTTATTTATTGATTTTAGACTTCAACACTAAAGCTGACTGACGATTACTTTACACTCAGGCATGCTTGCAACAAAAAAGTAGGAGAAAGTTTCTTACACGTCACTGACACGCGTCTAATTGACCAAAGCTAAGTGAGGGGTTTTCGATTGCTGAAATACTCATAAAACACATTGCACAATGGAGGACTTGCAGGAGTAAAAAAAGGTCTTGCTTTCTGAAATGAACTAATTTGTTCAGATTTCAAATGGTGGCACAACACAGCTGATAAACACGATCTGTTTTCTTCCACGTTTCCCCTGGTGCACTTCTTGACTGATAACATCTGCCAGCCGCCTTGTCTCGCTCCCTGTGTCACAGCTACAATGACGCTCCAAACCGCACTGAAGTCCCCTGTGCCCAACGCACATCATTTCATGATTGACTCCTTACACGGTTCACACAAAACACTTGACTCCATGCAAGATTAATTTTTAAGACATGATTCAATATTCACCCTATGGCTGCAGTGTCTCTCCATGAATTTGACTTTCCAGTTGTCTGCAAACTGTTATAACAAATGGGCTGATGGAATTTATAATTTGTTTGCAATTACATTTGCCACGGACTCGTCAGTTAAAGTACTAACAATACCAATTACTTAGTGACTACTGAATTTTAATAAGAGTGACAATGGCCAAATGTGAAAAATGTCGTAAAGTTCATGATATGTATGCATGTCAAATATCAACTTTTTTAAAATGTAAAATTTATGCTTAAAATGCAGTACATTTATTACACCATTTATGTGGGTAATGACTTCATTTGAGTTCTAAACTGACCAGTATCAAGCAAGAAAGTATACAGCAGAAGGGAAAAATTATAAAAATGTTTTACACAAAGTTTTTATTCCTCAGCTAATACATTATATCTTGCACATGTCATTTATGAACAATTACATTATCACTATCAAAAATTAAGTTGTCAACCACAATACTGTTTCTGACTCTCATTTACACATTTGCAATGCTGTACAGCATACCAGTATTGTGTTGACTAGCACACCACCATTTTGGGTAAGTATTATCTTCTAAAAGCTAACTTCTAGAGGTGATATCATAACCAGGTGACCTTTTGACCCTTTAAATGGGAGCCATTTTGTGTTAGTAGGGTGATAGTTGAAAGGAATTTCTAGTGGTGGTTGGTGTTGGACTGAGTAAACAGAGTCAATGAGTATTCCGTCCGTGTAAATTTTTTATGTATCACCTTTGGTCTCCTTGTGTTTATTTTACCCTTTTTGTATGCAGTCGTAGTTTTGTACTTTTGTTTAATAAGTGTCTGCATGATAAATAAAATCAGCACAACATTCACCCACTGCTGCCTGAGTGCTGGGTGGTATCAGGAGGTGTTTCCAGGTGGGCCTTCGACTCCCCGCAGGTCATCCTCACTGTCTTTAACACCACAGTAAGGTGTTACTTAATTCTCTCATCATCCTAATCTTTTGTTAAGATTTAAATGAAAACTGCACAAGGTAACTTTGTTGAGGAAGAGGGTGGTAGAAGTGAAATGGAAAATAACATACAAGGATTTAATTTATTAGTTTTGTTCAGGCCACAATGCTTTTTATTTATTTATTTTTTAAATAAAGACTTCAGCTGAAACGGTTGGTAGAACCTGCCACATACATGTCTTGACTTTAGAACCCCTGGGTTAGACAATTATAACAAATGAAATCTTTTTAGGTCTGCGTTATTTAACCAAAGGTATGCAATGCAGATGACAGTTGCACCAGTTACTCAAATAAATACAAGGAATGTGAAATTAACAGTCGAGGTATTTTTCAATTGACCTGCCATAAAACATATTGAGAGTATATAATGACAGAAAACACATATTTAAACAAATGCAGACTTTTTGTCCATTAGTTTCGTTTGCAGGTGATATATCACAATTCTGGCAATACAATTGCCGAATAAAAATACACATTTCATTTAGTTATACATTTTCAGATTTTTTCCCTGCTTGCTTAGCAATTTGAAGTACAATTTAAAATTTTATTTCATTTAAAAATGTCCAGTGTAAAGTGTATATAAATTAATGGAAAGGTTTTAAAGTTACAACTGCAAACGCAGCAAAGCTAATGCATCGGTAATAGTACAAGATTCAATGTACAAACTTATCTTTAACTGCATTTGGGTTTTTCAAATATATAAATGGCTACATGGACAAACACAGATTTACACACTTTTATTTTCCACCTACTGTTACTGTCACTTTCAGAAGATTCACTTTCATGGTATGATGACATGTGAAACTAAACACGTTTTTCCAGACTTTTTCTTATCAAGTGTGAAATGACTGGAGGAATCATGGTGAAGTTATGAACCAATCAAAATATGAATTGAAAAAGCAAGCAAACTCTGTGTAGCACAATACTCTTCACTTAATTTGAATGTATTACATTATATTAGTTCCAATGGAAAATCTGTCTAATACTGCAATCTTTTTATGTTCTCTTTACACTTTGTGGAAATTTAACTATACATTTCCATTAATTATGTAGTATAAGAATGAAATTTAAACATTTACTATTAGGCAGTTAGTATTTAGTGGCTTTCTTGCTCTGTTATTATCGTCTGTTGGTAGTGGTGTTTGAGCTGAACTCTGAAAGACAATAGAATTGAGGCATGTTGTTATAATTGTAAAAGGTTTCTTGAAGTTAGAATGTCTTTCAGCCAGAATAGTTACAGTGTTCATTATGTCATCGTAGAAAAGTTATACTTTTACAGTGTTTATTGATTATTTAACACAGCTGTGGCACAAATTCAAATATTATTATCAAACAACACTGTATGTCATTTATTGCCTAGGAACAAAATGTCATAACATGTCTTGAGCATAGTGATTACAGTGCAAAAGTGTCAGCTACAGTGCAAAATGCTCTTTCATTTCACTGTAGTAACCAAGCATGATACTTCTCCCCATTGTGTTTCCCTTGCATTTTTTATTTCTGAGTTATTCTAGTAAAAAAAAAATTCATATATATATATATATATATAATGTTTATGTGTGCGTGTGTGTGCAGACCCTGAATGAATAGTTGCCATAGATTCCTAATATAAGACTAACTAGGAAAACTGTAAAAATCAGCAGGCAAATTGGATGTTTTACATATTCATTGGCTTGGATGTGATCCCATAAGAAGAATTAATGACAGTTATTAGTTAAATGCTCTTTATAGTTTAATATAGTTTTTGTTGTATAACGGAAGAGCTGTTTGGCCAGATAATAAATACCCTCTACTTAAAGTAGTGAATACTGTGTATGTAAAGTAGGCCACACAACTGGATTCTTTTGGTTTGAATGCAAATTTGATTCCAAAGGAAGAAGAATGATCAATCTATGAAGACCCAAAGGAATTTAAGCTTTATGGTTGCATACGTACTATTAGCTCTGCATTGCTATTGTTTTTGATGTGGAATGAAAGATTTTGAGCTTCGCTTAATGATAGCTTTATTTAAGCTACATAATAATTTCATATAACTTTGAAAATGAGAGTGAAATTTTTCTTTTTTTCATTCTTTTGATATACATTTTTTTCATTCTTTTGATAATCATTCAATGCACTTTACTCTTTTGAAAAAATCCTCCAAGAAAGCACCGGTATTTACATTAAATAAGCTGTCAATTTCAAATTGTAAACTGATTACCGGCATGACCTTTATGACCTTAACGTTTTTGGACTGCTGAAATGTTTCCTATTCAGTGACTGCAGTTACTGAGTTCAACATATCTGGGAGAAATTTCAGCAAGTCATTTATAAACCTCCGTTTATAACTTGGCTCCTTCCCCCGTACGCCATTAACTTGAGGCCCCGTTGCTCTTGCTTGTGGAGTGGCCAATGTGTTTCCCAGATACCTTCACTTTTGTGTTTCTCATGGAAATTTGAGAAAGAAAAAATATAGTGTACTTGCTTTTATACAGTTAAAGCTGTGGCTTTACCAGAACGATACCTGCAGTATGTAACAATACATTCAGGGCACTCTTCAGTTATGCCACACGTTCAACACAGGAAGCAAAACTGAGGCACACTGGAAAAAGTGGAAACATGGAAAAATGTGGGTGAAATCTACTCCATATTTTTTTATGTCCTTATTGTCCACAGGACAAGGTACGCATTGTACAAAACTTTGTGGTGTTTCATCTGAATACACTGACACAGAAAGATGGCACAGAATTGCATGCTGTCTGACTGGAGAGGTGGAAGTTGTATTCCTCTGTATGTGAAGGGAGACACCATTGAGGCGCCTTGATTTTCACAGGGACAACTAACCATGTGAGTAGGGAGAATTTTGAAAATCATTGTCTAGGCAGAGCCCTTGAGAGGCCACAAAGGGTCTCAGGCAGGTTTGTCGATCCCAGTGGCGAGCAGACAGCGAGAGACGTGTGATAGAGAGCGAGCGTCTCTGAAAAAGCCGTTCAGGGACAGACTAGGAAGCTCTGACAAGTGAACGAGAAGGTACTGTTGACAGATACTGTGTCCTCCTCACACACACAAAAGTGTCTGACATCCCTCTCTGCTGACAGCCTTGCCTAAGAGCATCTGTGAGCAAAGACTGACGATAACAGACTTGGTTTGTAGCTATACCTTTTATAACATAAAGCTGTAGGAAAACAGCAAGACTAGAGTAAATCAGGTCACTCTTTAGTTTTAAATAGAGAAAACTGTGTAGTGTTCTAACTCTTTTATTTAATTGTGTTGCATTTAATCCCCGTTACAGTTTTGCTCTATGTGCACTCCATCCAATCCTCAAAATAATATTAAATTTTAAAATAGATTATTGTAAATCAGGAATTCAAACACAGGAATGAGACAGCAGCAGAGCCCTAAATCCTGTAAAATGATGGTCCAGGAAAGGGATAATGTGCAATTATGGAGCAGCAGAAAACACACATTTTGAATGTTTAATGGAAGCATTAATGAAGATGTCCTGGTGACAGTACAGTTCCTCTGCATGGCCCATCTGGTGGACAGTGCCTTTGTGTCAGTGTGTCTGTGTATGGACAGTGCCTTTGTGTCAGTGTGTCTGTGTATGGACAGTGCCTTTGTGTCAGTGTGTTTGTGTATGGACAGTGCCTTTGTGTCAGTGTGTCTGTGTATGGACAGTGCCTTTGTGTCAGTGTGTCTGTGTATGGACAGTGCCTTTGTGTCAGTGTGTTTGTGTATGGACAGTGCCTTTGTGTCAGTGTGTCTGTGTATGGACAGTGCCTTTGTGTCAGTGTGTCTGTGTATGGACAGTGCCTTTGTGTCAGTGTGT
>JABJVR010000029.1:4740239-4768028 GCA_025773905.1 Chitala chitala
CCTTTGTGTCAGTGTGTCTGTGTATGGACAGTGCCTTTGTGTCAGTGTGTCTGTGTATGGACATTGCCTTTGTGTCAGTGTGTCTGTGTATGGACAGTGCCTGTGTGTCAGTGTGTCTGTGTATGGACATTGCCTTTGTGTCAGTGTGTTTGTGTATGGACATTGCCTTTGTGTCAGTGTGTCTGTGTATGGACAGTGCCTTTGTGTCAGTGTGTTTATGTATGTATTGTGTCTAAGGAGTAAAACCAACAATTACACAAGCTGCTTGCAAGTTCATTTACTTTAACAGTAAATTATTCTATGAATTATGTTGTGCCCCTTCCACACTCGTCACAGCACTTCCACACAGGACTGTTTCCGTCCCTTTGAGTACCCTAAGCAAGATGTACAATAGCACCCCGTGTCCTAATAAAAATGAATAAATCCTCTCCTCTTTGGTGCCCTTCCAGCAGGTGTCACCCTAGGCAACCGCCTATGTAGCCTATGTCTTAAAACAGCCCCGCTTCCATATCTCTGTTAGCAATTGCTGTTATTAATGCACATGCTGAGCTACACAAATGTCCTTGTACTGGTTAAGTTTAGACTAGTAATAATGTCCTGTTGTGTTCCAGTGAGACATCTGTCACAAATTACCTACACCTTATATGAATCCCTTATCACAGTGAATTCCTTTCAAAAAAGTTGCATAGTACATATAATTTCTTTAGTTTTTAAAGAGTTGTCAGTATACTATTAGCAGGTGTGTGTGACTACAACATTGCATTATTTTTTTGCCTAGTACAGGAGCAGACAATTTTCCACCATTTACAGACAAAGCAGTTTTAGCCATAAATGTAAAAGACATAATCATGCTAATTAGTATGCATATTATTTAGGCACCATGATTATTGGTCATAATACAAAGACTAAAACTGCAAATGCAAGAGAAAAGACATAATGTGAACAATCCCAGTTTTGTATCCAGTGTACATTTTTTTTCTTAAGCCTTTGACCTGACATAAGCATTTTATAGTGTTTTAAGTAAATCGACAATACTTTTGAAGGTTACTCAAGGGTTTTATATAAATATATCACCTGTCATTTGAAATCAGTCTAGTTTAGCAGAAGATTAAATGTTGCTTTGCTGTGCAGCATTCTGTAAAAAAAAAAAAGAAGAAAAGAAAAAAAAAAACAAATAAATAATAGGGTCATTTTCATAGGTGATGGCATTACACTGCATTGCATCATGGGGATTAACTGAGAGTACATGCCTTCCTTTAGGGATACAAGCTTGCCACAATGATGGCAGGGTAGACAGGGAACTAGTGGACTGTATAATTTTCTTTTCTGCAGTTGACACCTTTTTCATGTGTTAGGACAAGACTTAGCTGAAGTTTGATGGTTATGCATCATTATGCCTTAGAAATGTGAGGCACAAAGTGCACTCACCATCACTGGCTTATGTACGTGTCAGATATGGTAGTGTTTTACATAAAGCAAGTGAGGGGGAAAAAACCGTCTTGGGGGAATAAAAGCTCTATATTTTCTTATAGCAAGGAAAAAAATATAATAATAATAATAATTATTATTATTATGCATATAACAACAACAACAATAATAATAATGATGATGATGATGATGATGATGATTATTTTTAATAATAATAAGACTGATGTATGCCAGAACCTGGTTTGTGAATTTTATAACTGTCATGATCATCATATAAGTAAAGTCAGAGGAGAACATGTTTACACTTGAAAATTAGGTACTTAAATACTGTCTATGTGATGTCATCAGTAATGCCTGGGATATCAAAGGAATAAGGCCAAAAGCACTTTTTCCTATATAGCGTGTACTTGTTAAGTCAAATAACAGTCGTATTAAAGCAGCTGCAACAGAATTTTTTGTATGTTGGACATACACATATCAGAAATATTCAGAAAATGTTTTATTGCAATGTCTAGAATATTGAATTAATTTAGAAAATGTATTAACGTATAAAAACCAGGGTATACACTATTCTAGTACTTTCCAAAGCATCTTTTTAAAGTGACGTAGTTGTCTTTGTAAGGTGTAGAAAACACATCTTTTTCTATTGTCTTTCAGTGAGAAAAACGTTTTTGCAATTCCTGAAAGTGCATGTTCAAGTATGTGTAATACAGCTGTGTTGATACCAAGTGGAGGGGTGTCTATATAACTTTATAGTTTTGGGGACAAATTATAAAAATCAACAACAGTTGAGGAACCAAACATTTCAAGATGCTATAACATGTCAACACCTGTGTGCTGTTTGTGAATCCCAGTATCCCAGCAGGAGACTGATGAATGAGGGTGGTAAAAGAGGCGTGGTGATGCATCCGCTTATTAGCCAATCACTGTTAAATTAAGTTAGGTTACACTGATGGGCTAATGAAAATGCTATTATAGTGATAATAGTTTCTCTAAATATTTTAATTAGTAAGAACCAACAGGGCAGGAGCACTGACTCAGGGACCGTATCTGGCCCACAGGCCACCAGTTTAATAGTGCTGCTGTGCATCCTTCTCACTACTTGATATTTAATTCAGTTTTGATACCATGGCTTCAGTATATGCTATGTGGGTGTGCATTAATGTCAGGGAACATGTAGTGCCCACAGCCTAATAACCACTCTATATTAATGCCGCTTGTTTTGTTCAACATTCCAAATCCATTAAAGAGCCTGGCCGTTCCCAGCGAGTAGCCTGACCAGACGTTCTATCCTTATATGGACTACCTTTTTTTCAAAGAACACTGAAACTTTATTGAATACAAATTAAAATAGTTTTCTTCTGAAAAAACGTTAGCTTTTAAAAACAATTGTCTTTGTTAGCCATCGTACAAGAGGCGCTTGGTTCAACGAAAATAATCAACTCCAACTTGCTGGGCCACATCACATTAAGATGTTGTCGATTATTTTCATGAAACCGCACGCCTCATAATGGTTAATTCCTTCTTTAGCAGATGCTAGAAATATTTATAATATACAACAGAGCATTCACACAAATGCATATCTTCTTTGTGACTGAACAGTGTACTTTAGAATTTTTTGTTGATCATTACTTAATTAGTTTGCTTTTTGTTGACAAGAATTCCAGAATTGCCTGATATGATTAAGCAGTAGCATACTGTGTTTAAATATAACATTGTTGAACATTTATTGATGTGAAAATTGAGGATATTCAATGGTTTAGTTTTCAGCTAGGGCTCTCAGGGTTTATTTATATAAAGTTTACTTACAGGTTAACATGGGCTGCCATTGCATACTTCAACATGTGGACTTTGTTAAAACATATGCAAGCATCTTGCTTGTGGGTTTTAGCTCTATGTATTTAACTCCATTACCCCAGGGGTCCTGCAAACCAGCTGTGTCTGCCTGACCACCTCTGTAGGTAGAGCCATGGCATCCTCGCAGACAGAAAACAGCTTGTGAGGGTGGGTAAACACATGTCAGACCCACTGACCCTCAGCACTGGAGCATCACAGTGCTGTGAGCTCACACTTTACTTCAGAGGAGCCCCTCTCTAAATCTCCATAAACTTGAGAAAGACACAATACTAACTGGACTCATACACAATGGAGATGAATCTGCATACAGATGAGAGATTTGACATTTGTGTCCTAGTTTAGCCAAAGCAACTTGGAGCTCAACATCCAGAAGACAGTAGAAATCATTGCAGATTTCATAAAAACTTCACCATTCTCATATGTAAAGTGCTCAACAGGCACTGTTGTTGAATCTTTTACGTTCTCCTGCATGACAGTCTCCAAGGACCCCAAATGGCAGCTTAGCAACAACTCTGTGGCTAAGAAAGCCCAAGAGAGTATTTACTTTCTGAGTCAATTAAAATTGTACAATCTGGAAATGATGCTGGTCAAGTTCTATGCCGCTGTTATAGAATCTGTTCTCACCTCCTCTATAACACCGTTCATATCTCAGGAGAAGGCAGATTACAGCACCTCATCGAATCAGCCAAGAGGCAGTAAAATGGCCCTTTTCCAGAATGACAAGATCATTGCTTGTTTTTGTTACCATATCCATAACATCACCTGCTTCATATAAACTTTTGGGCAATTAGATCTACGACTGCTTGTTCTCTCAAACCTTATTTTGTGACAGTCTGTCTTATTTGTTAATTGTTTATCACTTTTAGCCATATACATGGAATTGCTCCTGCTAAAATCACCGAAATTTGATATACACTTACACATCTATACAGTATATCACCTCTTGTAAATAACTGTGTATTTATATTTCTCCACATTAATTCATTTCGTTCTTGCCACTGATTAAGAATGATTATTATTATTATTAGTATTATTATTGTCAATGAGTTGATACAGATTCTCATATTACTGTTGTCTTTGTGTCTTTGTGACAGGGCACATTATTATAAAGCATGTGATGTAGTGTATTTATTTTTATTCCACTCATGTATATGGAACTGTACTGACCCAAATGGCCTGTTAGCTTGTGCCCCTGGTGGGCACCATCTGACTGGAATATTACATCAACCCCATGGACCCAACAGTGACATCAAGGATACAGATCGTACTCCATAGTCTGCTGATCTACAGAGGTGTGGCCCAAAGAAGGACACGGAGGAGACTTTACACTCAGAATCACATGCTCAGAATAAAATGCTAGCATGTTCAAACGAATTTTTCCTCATCCAGTTTCCTCTGGACCCCTGGAGGTTTTTTCATTCAGGCTAAGGAATGTCTGGTTTGTCTTCTGTTTTTCTTTTGGTTCTTAATCTACTTTTTTATTCATTATCATTCAATCCTGTCATTACTCTACCATCTTGTACTGTTCTACTTTTATAATTATATGCATTGAAGCAACTGTGTTATCAAGGACACTATGAGAATAAAGTGAAGAAAGTTAGCTAAGTATATGAACATGTCCACATGTACCTTTGTTACACTTTTATAGTAGAAATTTACTTTTGCTTATTGAAAAAGTGTAGCATTCTATAGTCAGATATCAACTGGGTTTTGTCAATGCTATCATAGACTACATTTGACACTTCAGAC
Organism: Chitala chitala; assembly: GCA_025773905.1. Taxonomy (NCBI): domain Eukaryota; kingdom Metazoa; phylum Chordata; class Actinopteri; order Osteoglossiformes; family Notopteridae; genus Chitala; species Chitala chitala. Next base: position 4,745,274 of record JABJVR010000029.1, read on the forward strand.
TGTATTATTATTACGTAACAATATTGGTGGCATAACAAAGAAGCAGACAGGATTTTAAGTGCACAATGGGGATTTTATTTGAGAACAACACAAAGAATAAGCACTATGTGGGAATATGGAGAACAGGGCTAAGGAGAGAACAATGGAAGGAAGGTAAAACAAGAGAATATGGGTTACGGGAGCTAAGGAGAAGAACACAGGAGAGCGGAGACAACGGGGAAATAATACAACAAGAGAGAGACCGGTAACTGACATGCAACAGTAGCATAGGAAGACCTACATCTAAGAACCGACAGGGAAGGAAGGAAGCAGGAGAGTATATAGAAACCCAAGGAAACCAACACCAGGTGTAATCACTAACACAACTGGAGGTGCAGACAGAAATGAGGTAACCATAGATGTGCACTAGATAGGGCAGGGAGGCTAGAAATAACAAAAACTAGAAAGGAGAGAACCATGCATCTGATATTAGTATTAGTATTATTATATTTAGTGAAATTTAATTATATAACACTACAGTTGTAATTCATGATCATATATTTACATATCTATAAATTTCCCAATTAAATCCAGCATAACAAAATTAATTTAACTGCATAGACACTGTATTTAAAGAATGTGATTTTACTATACATAAAATAAATCTTTTAAGTTGGATGAATGAGGAAAAAAGTTGAAATAAAAGTTCACTTGGGAAAAATAATAAATCATTGGTAAAATTCTTTCTGCATAAACTAGCAGTCACAAGTTTTCTGGATTCTGTAAAGAGCATGGTTAAGGCCATGCTTATTAAAGGAGCTTTTTACTTTCATATTCCAATCAGTCATAACCAACTAAGAGTTTGATTACAAAGACAAAATTATGTCTCAGCTTTTATGTACAATCAGATTGATTTTGTGTTGGTGTCTGTCTTAGATTTTCAAGAAAAACTCCACTGAACTAGTGTGTGGAATAATTTATTTTTGTTTACTATCAGCTTTGAAACTGAATTTAACAAAGCATTTTAACATTTGACATATTTTTATAGCGGGAAGTAGTGTGTATTCCACTTTTTTACTCCTTATTTAGAATTTGGAAAGATGCAAAATGGTAACACTGAGCATTCCACAGATTAATCAGTATTATATTAAAGTCCTGATACTTAGCAGTCAAAAATCACACAGCAAACAGCAATATAGTGACTGTAATGATTTTACTATCCGTGAAATGCACAAGGCACTCATAGCATAGAGAACGTCACGTTTTAAGGGAATTGAACATAGTAGTTACTACTTTGTACGCTTGTTTGAAGGGTGCTAGTTGACATACGTTTAGAATTATGCCTTTTGTCATAAATCAACATGCCTGCTTTTCTCCTCAATGCCCTAAACATTAGTGTGACCATGTCATTACTAAGACATTGAAGACTGGCTGAAACACGGCTGCACTAGTCTGGTTATACATCCGACAGTAATAAGGTAGTGTTTAAGCGCAGCTTTCAAGATTGAGTCCTACTGCCATGATGAAGACGTCCAATAAAAGTGTTAATCTGTAAGAAAAAGTAAGAATTGCAGTGAAATGGAAAAAAAGAAAGGGCCGGTCTTAATATGAAACCTAAAAGCTTGCAACTAAATGAAGAAACCTAACAGCATTTCACTACATTGCTGGGGTGCACTAAAGTACATGATGGAGTGGCAGGGGCGTTGGGTTGGGGGGTTGACACAGTGTAGGCTATACTAACAACAGAATAAAAAGACATGGCAGACACCCTTTTCAGTTGTGCCGACGGACACAGAACACATTACTTGGGTAAGTAAGCGAGAGAGGTTGGGCGGAATAACATCTGCTACGTCGTGTACCTTGAGTAAACAAACAGGCGGAGCCCCTTTCCGCAGCGTTAGCACGCGTTTCGTCAAACAGCAGGTTTTTCAACGGTGGGGGGAAAAAGTGACTGTCAACTGCAGAGGTGTGAATGCAGGTCATGTACGTTGTTACATAACCCTAAGGCCAAGTTCAAATCCATGAACATGGCGACGAGAGGAAACCAGATTTACTCTGTTATCACCTGTCATCACCACACATAACTTAAAAGGTAGCCGTGTTTATCCAGGCGGCTCTGAGGAGGACACGTTCACCTTGTTTCCTTGCCAAGATCCTTCCTTCGTGCTAGTCCAACAGGGAAGCAGGCGCTTGTAATACTAATTGTTCACACCTGGAAGCAATTAAGGCTGTGTTCTAAAAGTAATTTCAACAACGCGCCAAACTCAGTACAGTTGACACAACAGTTGATAGCACATGCCGAAGGAATGAAGATCTGGGAGTGTGTCTAGTTCCTAATAAATCTCCAGATCCCAGATCGACGTTCGGATGTATGTGTTATTAAATGATCAGACTGTGGTTTTATATCACTCTGCTCTTGCAAACGGATTTAGAAACAACATCCTTATCATAAATAATGTATGAAAATAAAATATGAAAAACTTATGTTTAGCATTAACTAACAGTCATGGGACACAGGTCTTTCAAGACTGTTGGAAATATTTCAGTTTTAATGCGAAGCTTGTACCTAAGTGTATTATCTTAATTTGCTCTGGTTCATTTCAGCCTTGTTGAGATCGCATTAATATTCAAATTAATTATAACTAATGAGTAATTCAGCACCTAGTTGTTTTGGAAAGATTAATTTATATATTAGTAAATTATTAACAGAAAAAAAAACTGAAAAAATGAAAGCATTGAAAAAAACAGTCATTGACTTACATCTTTTTTGTCATTAAAATAGTACAACATTCATTACTGGCAATATAGGTGACATCATGGATAGCCATTTATGACATCTCACACACCAGTGACATCTAAGACTTAGGAAAGGGAATCACGTTTATGGCCAGGTTTGTTTGTCATGTACAAAGATTTGTTCTGTGCATTAAACCCATCCCCCTGAGGGGAGCAGTGGACAGCCACAGTCAGTGCCCAGGGAGCTAGTGTTTTGAGTGTCTTGTTCAGGGACACACCTAGTGCCTGGACTGGGAATTAAGCCAGGAGACTTTCACATCCCAGCCTGATGTTCTACCATTGAGCCACCAGGCTGCTTGAAACAAGCACTTTTGCAGAGGTAGATGATATATGGGCTTGTACTGAGCTGTTAATTAGGCTCGATTGAATTGAATTTCTGATTCAATTAATTGAAGAAGTCAGTTCAGGTCAATTCAGGATAAAAGAAATGTGTTTTAGCGTTCTGGTGACAAGTTTTGTTTTTGAGTTGATTTTGAATGTCTGAATGATTTCACAAATATTTTAAAATCACATGTCTTAAGGAATAAAAATTTATTGTTTTGCATTTAAATTAAATGAGTTGACAATCATAACGTTTGTTTGGTTTGTTCAAATTAACAAGCGTTTTTTTTTTTTTTTTTGTGAAAACCAAAACCTTAAAACTGAAGCTGAGCTGGAAATGATATATTTCAATGTCATAACACATGAGATAATTAATTAGAGGCTCAGTTGAAGTAACTGCAACTGAAGTAACTAGTGACACAAAAGTGCCAATAAAATCTCTTCCATTCATGCAAATGTATCTGAGAAAAGGTGGAAAATTTTTCCGCATATGAAAAAAAAACATCCTGTGAGTGGAGATTTGATGACTATGTTTCTGTTGCATTTTGTAAAAGATAAATTTCGATATATTTTTGTTGTAGTCTTTTAATTAATAGTAAGATTTTTAGAGATAACATACCAAATTATTAAGGCAGGTGAGAAATGTTGCCAAAGTTTTGGTTCTGTTACTAGAAAAATGCTTTTTATAGTTACACAGAATTTAATTCAACCATTATAACACTACTTGTAACGACATTTAATTTAGTCATTGCATTCTAAGGTTTACAAAAGCAGCAGTTGTTTAAAATCACTAGGGTTTTTAATATTGGCCAGATTAACCAATCATAACAGAATGCTGATTGCTTTCAGGCACTGCATTACATAAGCACATTGTGCTGGTAATCATTACAAAAACTAAGATGTTTTATTTATTAGTTTTGTCATAAAGGTCTGTTTTGCATATATTTTGCCAGCTCATGCATGTGATGTGAGTGGCAAAATTATGCATCTCATTAATTCGATAATTGGGCCAATACAAAGCAGATGTAATCCTACTGAAGGAAGAACTACCTTTGAGGTTCCTAATACAATCTTTTCCCCACATCCACTGTAAATACAACGAGCTGTAAAAACCGTATACAAAAGGATTGGGTGTAAAAGAGCTTCTAAATTATGTGTCATACATTTGGACAAAACTCAGAAATATTTTTACTTCATTGTGGTCAGAGACAAAAATCAGCAATGCAGCAGAAATGCTGAATAAAGAATAGGACACCAGAAATTGAAATTGTCAAAATCTTGTGAATACCGCTGGTTCAGTGAAGGGGCAGCAATGGACTGTCCTTGAAATGAAGCAGGTTTGCTGTTTAGCTGGCTGTGACTTTGAACCTGACGTTAGCTGAGGAAACCTAGTAAACAATGCTCCACATCTCAGTTGCTTCCTGAAGATCTTCAGTGTTTGAAATTAACCAAAAAGTCCAGTGGAGACATTACAAAATCTAGAATGTACTCACAAAACTGCTGCTCTTCCTCACTTTGCAACTTTAACACTGGTTAATGTAATAATGTGAGTGTGTTTGCCTCTTAAACGTGTTATATATTGTAAAACAGATCGACTGTGAAGAAGTATTCTATAAAATGAGCACACGTTCCATTATTTGTTTAGATTTTCTATCCTGTCGTAGTTATTGGACTGCGTTTCACCATTCATGTTTTATCCGAAACATTTGTGGAGATTTGCTGATAATTTTTTTTGTTTCTGATCTTTTCTAGTTAAGAAAAAGGATAACACCCAGTAGCACCACATAAAATCGGTGAACATTTTTTAATCTGTCCCTTGCATGACAAGATCAATATCTATCAGATCTAATGCATCTGGCAAACCTCTCAAAGTCTGCAGTACACCGCTCAAAAATACAATATTTCATGCATTTTCTTTTCTGGGCTTCTTTCCAAAGAAGGAGAAATGCACAGTAGGGTGTAGAGCAGAGGTAATAATACACTTTCTGCTGTACTGTATCTTGGTTATTTGGCATTATTATGTATTATAGAAACTGTGATATATCTAACTGGGGACAATGCACTTAAATGCTTAATTTTATGGAAATGTTCACGGTCGTTTATGATATGGTTGAAACGTGTCTCTGTGCTTCAGGAAGTGTTAATGGTAACGAGCTAGGGTTCTGTTCTGAAGCTTTGAAACCAATATTTGTCAGAACAGGATTTTACACTAATTAATACGGACTGGCGCTGTTGTTCTCAGTTCCTACTTCTGACTGTATACTACCCTTTTGCAATGACTTAATGTCAGGTTGAATTTTTCAGGAATGATGATAGACCAACAATACACTCAATAAAGAAATGTAAGGACAGATTGATTGAGCGCGAAAACTTTTTGACACATCATACTAACAATAAATAATAGTACACAACACTTTTGAGTATTTAAAGACACAGTTGGCAAAAAATAGATAAAGCAAAGGCATGGGGAGGGGAGAGAGGAGTAGAGTAACATAATACGTTTTTCCTTTTGGCTAGACTGCATGGTATTGGAATCAAAGCCTTATCGCACACAGACTCTGGAGCCTATGAGACAGCAGATTTATAGAGCCTGTAGGTCGATCAACATTCATTTACATGAGACATATGTGGCAATTGATACCGTAGTGTCAATTTCTAAAAGTATCACTGCGGGGCGTTAAAGTCCTTCACTGACACATTCATGGCCTCGCAGCAGCACGTCCAGACCCAGAATCAGATCTGGCCCGTGATTAATATCATAATCATCCTTCTCATTGAAACCATCTCTGTCTCTGTTTTATTGCACAGCTCAGCTCGCCGGTTCCAGAAAAGTAAAAAAAGAGTATATCTGTGAGATTTAAGGTGCAGCTTCTTACAAATTACCTAGAGCCTTTATTAATGACTACTGCATATAAAGTGCTTTGTTGCCAACACCCTTTCTTATTGCCACATGGTTTGAGGGTGTCTTACTGTAGGCCACACAAACAGATTTAATCCTCCCCCCCCACGCCCCCTGCCCCACCATGCTCATAACTCATGTAACATCTGGAGGTTACATAAGGACATTGCAGTTGAAAGGCTTACACATTTACACAAAAGTATTTGAGTGTTATTTAAACTGGAACACACGTGCATCTTCAGCTTGTACTGCAAATACTATTTGAAAAACAAGAGCAGATCTTTGCTAGTGAGCTTACAGAGTTTAGCAATGCTGCCACCCATGCAACACGTGCCTCACTGAAATGCAACATTCATTATGTCATTTCTCACTTTTTTGTTGCTGTTTCTCTGTGCAGCTTATTTGCTTAATCGTAGGCTGAGTATATTCATACACCAAAAAAAGCCCACACACATGCACACTCAAGCACACACACACACACACACACACACACGTGTATATATAATATACATATTAAGTGTTCATCTCCTTTCCTTCCTCCGTATTACTTTATTTTGTGTGAAATAAGTGACATCATGTACGTTATAAAGACCAGTATATATTAACATGGTTTAAAATGATTGAATCATATTTATGAATGACTGCATTGAATTTGACCAGCTCTGTATTGTTTATCAATACTGATCAAATTAATACATACGTTTTCTCATAGGTTGCTCCATGAAAGGTAGCATTGGTAGGACCATGTGCATAAATGGTGTAGAACTTAATATAGACCCTGATTTATTAATTTAAATGGAAAAAAACCACAAATCACCACTGATAGACCAGCATGGCCAGAGGTTCAAAAATACAGGGCATGAAATTAAAACAGAAGTCAATGTTTACAAACTGGTCTGAAACTAATCTATACAACATTTGTCCATGCTTGTTCAGTGGGGCAAAATGTTAAAGTCACTCTTGTCTTTTTTAAAATTAAGAAACATCTCTTCCTCAGAATGCAGTCCAAGCCATAGGACAGCAGAGAATGTGGTATTCATGAGCAGCAATTATCACAGGGCATTGACTTTAATGCTGAAAATAGAGCACTCTGAAAATGGCAAATCATCACAAGCAACCAATACAAAAAAGGCATTATTTGACTCTGGAATTGATCTGCAATGTGTAAGATGATATAAAAGTAATTTTCTACAACAATACTGTTGTAGAGAGGTCAGAAAGGCCTTGCAGGTCATATCCTGCCCACTACAGAGGGAGGTACAATTGCTTTTCAAATCCCTCCATAATACATTTGGCTGATATTTGTCCCCAACTTTTTTTTTTTTTTTACAATCTAACTTGTATCCAAGAAAGTCTCAGTAAGACTAGACATGGATTTAACGTAACATACAGTGACTATCTCAGAAATAATGGGTACATCCATCGAAGCATAAACAGAACAGTTCCTGCTAATAAAAGAAGACAGTATTGTCTCATAAAAACTGGGAAAATTAACCTCATTGAACCTGTGTCCAAATTAGGGACGAAAAGCAATCGCATTGATGTCGGAACTCATGGCTTCCACGTTCAGGCTGGACTAGTGTCACCCTACACTTCTCTGTACTCTAACCTTCTGTTAATTCGTTTTTCTGCCTCTTTTAGCATTTGACACTAAACCTGAAACGCGATAACAAATGAACTGTGACAAAATGTTGTGCTACGCCGTTAGCAGTCATTCCCATAACTTATTGTCTTATTTTCTCTTGTCACAAATAATATTACTTGGCATCTAAAATGGACACTAAACAGTTGAAAATTAATGATGAGAGCAACCCTTAAATTTATTTGGCACAGAATTTATTAGACACACTGATGGTATGATAAGGCATATATAGCTGATAAAACTCATTTCTGCACAAGGCAGATTTTTCCTCTTAGTAATGTGTGGTTTAAATTGAGCTGCATAATTAATGCAATCCTTACAATCCCTCCTTGATTAAACTAGGGATTCCAAATCATTTTTCTCAAAAGTAAGCACACTCTATTTTGGTATGAGATTTGTCAATAAATCTTTATGAAAAATATAAACCATTAGCATTAGTCTGACAAAGGCAAGGTTGGCAGCACTGTTGCTTTTGGAGTTACAATTCAGTTGTAATTTCTGACTTTTGAGATTATGGTCTGCCTACCTTTTGGTCTTCCCAGAAATGCATTATTTCGGAAAACACAGAAAGAGAAGTATTTTCCAAGTGTAAAATTTTGGATGTATACACTTAACCATAAACAAAAAAACTAATGGATGTAATAAAACACAAAACTGAAGAAAGTCTTTATAACTACACAAATTCATGCTTTTTATACTTGAAGGTAAAGAACCTTTAAAATGTAGTGATTATACTGCAGTCTGCATAATGTAACTACACAAATTTTTAAGGACCACACAAGAGGAATTGATTTTTGGTGGCTGATTTCCCTCGCTAGTTCTTCAAAAAGTTGGTTGAAGCAATTCCACCGTAAATAATTAAAACTGGGGTCATTCAGATGTTGACTTCTGTTACATGTTCTCCTGCTATGGAACAAAGAGAGGTCTTTCTGCACAAAGTATCTAAATAAGGAAAACAATAGAAAGCACTGGAGATTAATTAGAAACTCTCAAACCTACAAAGCTCTTCAAATTGTTACTGTGAGAAATTTACATTACCAGTGACCCCAGGTCTAATTTAATGTTAATAACTATCTATTAAAGTTGCTTTGGCTATGTTTAGACCTCAGAGGAACATGAGGGCAACAGCAGATTGATGGCATATATAAGACACCCAGCAGGCAACACCTCTGAGTTGCAAATATGCACCGTAGTAATAAAACCTGAACACACTGTTTCTGTATTCAAGCTTTTCTTTCCCCAGGTTTTTTTTTCTTTCTCCTTTTAATAATTAGTTTTTCATTGCTCACACAGATTAAGCTGATGTATCCTTTGCAGAATATGGGCTCATTAATGTCGTACCGACGTATCATTTCGGGTTGCAAAATTTGATTACTGTTGCCGTTTTCCACAACTTAGTGTTCATCATTCCGTCATTTAAAGTCTCAGCTCATTGGAAGCCCTGTCTTTGACCGTAACCACTTTCTCCCCTGGGTAAAAAAGGAAATGCCATTAAACATGTTTTATTTTGTTCCAATTAGTTTATATGTTCAGTTGTTAATTAATTTCTGGAGCATGTGAAGAGAACAAGGCTGTGATGATACTGCTTCTTACAATAAAGAGAACGAGACCATTAGCATTTCCTCAAAATCTGAAGCATTATTAAAGCTTAATAGCTATGCTGAACTGTGCATTCATACGGTATTAGAGCCATCAGAATGAAAGGTGGTTTTAGTGTTTCATTCTATAATGCCTTATATAATGTGCCAAAAATGATAAGTGAAAGAAACACGTGAGCAATAAATTCTGAAATAAGTTAGCTATGGCATATGATTACAAATACAGACAAAGAACAACACATCTTCTGTGTTGTTTTGAGTTTGACTCTGTGGCATGTCATAAGTGATCCGGGATAGCTTCGACATTGAGACTCACCTGTTATTGAAGAAATGGAATGTTGCTCTTTCAGAGAAATCAGCTCGCTGGACCTAAAGTGTTTCTGTAGAGTGTCTGGGGCATCGATTGTAACGTGACTGTGGCACACAAACTCAGACTCAGTTAATGACATCATTTCACGAGAGGTCAAGAAAGAAAACTTGGAAAAATAAGAGCTTGTTTATAGTAACTGCACCCTAAAATAGTTCTGGACCCTGGGCCGGCTTGAAGTATTGAAGGCTAAAGATGTTTTTTTGTTTTCTCACTGAAAACACGTGGATCTTTGTAGTGGATTAGTGCAGTGTGATGCTATCAAATTCATGTTGTGGCCTCTCTTTGTCCTCTAAAAGATGTATGTGTTAGGTGCATCAAATGACAAGAAACATTTAATGGAGTCACACAGAGGATAACCTTACAGAAACATGCATAAAAGGAAACGTACATACCTGCTGTAACTGGCCATTTTCAGGTGTTTGAAAATACTTTTAAAACTGTTTATTTGAGAAAAGGACAAATTTTAGGCATATTAGTTTCTGGCTGCAACACATACAATGTGACATGATAACATATGCAATGCATATCATGTCTAAATAACATTCACAAGTCTTTAGGCAATATTTTTTGGTATGATTACATAATGAACTTATTACGACTTCTGGATGGAAAAGCATCACATTTTTATTTGTAAAACTGTAACTGTTGTTCGCTTGTGTTATTTTTCAGCATTTTGTAAAATGAACTATACATCTATGAAATGTCATACATAAGTGTTTTTTCTTTTATTTATAACACTATTGAACTCGCTAGAAAAATTAAAAAATATAAGTCGCTAGTGGTTATAATGTCTAAGTACCAAATTAAAATCTTTTTAAAGTGACTGAACAGTTTTATTTTTGTTAAAAATAGGAATATAAAATTATTAATTGTATATGGCTCCAAATTGGCGAGTGGTGATGTAAAACCAAAATGTGATTATATTTTCCACTTATCAACTTTCTGTTTCTCTGATTGAGTTTGTGGAACAAAGAAAATCAGTTAAACCACCTTAACACGCTCGTAAAGTGAACGCTGAATGCTCTTTGCAGGGTACACAAATATCCCACGGTATCCATTGTGCTAATCTAACACAGAAAGCCACGGACTTAAATCCTTCAGATTTATCTGTCCCACAAAACAGCTAAAAGCATATTCGAGACTGCAGCACCCTTCTGCTTTTGCTGATCTACATTTAAGCAACTAACTTTATCCGGAATAATCCTCTGGCGCCACGCCAGAGCAGGAGCGCTATCCTTAGCACTAATCATTCCTTGACGTGCTGTATCTGCACTATTCACCACATTAAACCGTGTGTCAGATAACCCACTGATGCTCCACAGCCCTTCGCTGCCTCCCTAAACCCGTTGCCTGTGGCTCAGTTCTTTTTTTTCCCCCTGAACCAAATCCCTAGGTTCAGTGCTGTTTGCTCCATTTTATCCTTGTGCTGTTATCACAATGCCATTTAGTTGTTTTTCTCCTTTTCTGCCTTCTGACACCCAGGTCTCCATTACACGATGCTGACTGAGCCACGTTCTCCCACCTTAACCTCGCTCTGTCAGAAACGCTGTTGATGGAGCTAACAGCTTGAACTGTCACCTCCTTATCAACACACCAACATACTTGAGTCAATAATACCTGCGTACCAGCAGTAATGTTGACACCAACCTGGCTTTTCCTGACAATGCATGCACAAGTGACCAGAACTCTCTGTTTTCTGCACACCTCTCCTGTTCAGCTCAGCTTTTCCCATCTAAACTAATCATTCGGTTTATCGTTGTGTCCTTCCTTGCCGACTGCATTCTGGCTGCCATGCGGCTACAGCTTTTTCAGGTGCACCTGGCCATTCCTGATGTACCTGCACTTCATACCTACTGCTGTGAACATCAGATTTAAAGCAAATCAAGCACGTGCTGGGATAAAGCAGTCAGCAACAAATTACCAAGATTTTAATGTTATAATCCCTTCCAAATATGGCCAAAGTTATACTCATAAAAATCTACCAGCATTTCTCCACTTTAACCCTAACTCTACTTTCAGTCTTTTCAGGTAATGTTGGGTAATCCGTAATATGCACCTAGAAATCATTTATAAGGAGAAAATTGCTGTTACAATGTACATTCAACATTCAGTGGTTCAAATATGTATTTACAAGAACACACACACACACACACACACACACACACACACACACACACACACACACACACACACACACACACACGCGCATGTATGGAATCCCAATACAAAACATTCCATCAATTTTTTTTTCCATATCAGATGCTCAGTCTCTTAATCCCGCGTTTGTTCGAGCTGCACTATGGACATCCATTATAATTATAATCTTGTTCAAGACTCTGCTCCCAACAGCTGCAGTGCACATCCCAGTTTATTTTTAAAGGACAGGAATATTAATATAAAGTCACAAATTTTCATATCGGCTGGTGGGTTTACATGTAACAGCAGTGCTTTCATATACTATTACTGTCACCAAACATTGACAACATTTTTGTCTGTAAGTTATTATAGCCAAAGTATACTCATAATTGCAGTCATAAATAACATTTTGTAATATGTTATTCATGGTGCTTAATCAGTTTATACACTGCATAACAAAATAGGTAAATTACAAACAAATTTGGCACAGAGGGATTTTTTTTTTATGTATCAAGTACCACATTTCTGAAATGACTGATATTGTAATACATACCAGGGGTATAGATTACAACCACAATTTTAAGTACTGTGCAGCTTGTTATTAGGTCAGGCCCTGATTGACTGTGACAGAAACAGAATCTGATCTCTGGACAGGCTTTCCAGCTTTAGATTTCCTGTACGTTCATGCATTCACCACATTGTTAGAAAAATACTCTCTATTGTTACCTGAAAGCGCACATATTGTCCTCACAGTAAATTCCTTTTTTTTTGAATGGTTAGTTTTCAGTCTGTGGAAAAGCGTTCTTTCAACAAAACCAACAATAAACTAGAATAATAAGAAAATGTCCAAATTCTTTGAAGCAGTGCAATATAAAATGCTTGTCCTACAACTCCTGAAATAAAGCAATTACAAATATCTGAGGTGTCTGAAAAGTTGAACTGCACCCTGTCAACCAAATGCATGTTCTGCTGTTAAATATCAAAGCACCCATATGGTGTCACAAGTTTAATGTTTTATATCTTTCAATTTATTTCACTTGAGAAGTACCTGTATCGTTTCTCAGAAACATGGCGATGTGTATTATTTTCCTGTGTTCTCCAAAAAGGTAGCTAGTGTAGTTTTGATTGTGACTATCCCGTAACTGAAAGATACATTTATTTTGCAAAGTGTCAATATTGAAATACAACCTACAAATAGAGGAGAGTCACTAACACTTTCAACAAAGGAATTCCCATTTAGGATGTTTTATTGAAACATACCCGTTTCTTAAAAAAATGCTAGATTTCAATCTCATTTATGAAATCTATTCAAAAAGTAAAATTTCCTGTTACTCAACTTGTGTATTATACTTATCAAGAGACATAAGATAAACTTAAACTAATAGGTACTTCTAAAAATAATCGTGGAGAAAAAGGGTAAAGTTTGGGTATAATGACAGTTGAAATTATAATGCAATGCTGTAATTAATGTGAAATTTCAAGCTGTTTACATATACTTGACTGAAGGATTTCTTGAGCTACACAATATCACAAAAATTTACCTAACATAATCATTGCTCAGTAATATATATATATATAGTTTATATAATATACATTTTTGTAATAGATTAAAGGTATAAACACGTTTCATCCTGTTTCTATGTGTTAAATACAAAAGTGTTCAAAATCTTTTTAAAATTATTTAAAACATATAATTTTAAAAAGATTTTGAACACTTTTTGTCTTTTTAAAATTATATGTTTTAAATTATGTCCCAACTGTAGCTGGCAAAAACAAAAGTTCCACAGCTGTGCTGAAATTATGTGTTTCCAGACTACTTCTAAAACACTAAAAATTTTCTTTCACAACCTACTGCATATTGTAATAATTCAACATATGCTTTTTGAATGGTTTATAGAAAAAAAAAAACTTCATACAGATACATTTGCCTCATCCACCAACAAATGATTTTACCCTTGGGATAAGGGGTCACAGAGTATAAAGCACTTACGTTGTACACATTAGGCAGTACAAACAAAACGGAAAAAAACATATATTATGCATAAAGGTCCCATACTTCATCACGCTTGAACAAATAAGAGGCTACTTGCAGGCACTGTTGACCCTATCAGCTCAAAAGAAAGTAATATTCTCTACATCAAATGACCAATCCCAGTGACCATAATTGCTATTTGCTTTACACAAATCTCTGACTGTTTTGAGACCCTGACAGCTTGCCCTGTCCACAATAAATATTTCTTTCATGTTTGTTTTTTTTCCCAACTTTGCATATGTAATGACACGCAGTGAAACTTTTTTTCTACTATAGATCTGTATCATATAAAAATTAAATGTAACCTGGAATTGCTTACTAACTTGCTAACTTATTTTAAACATCAAACTCTTGATACAGCTATGAAGAACTGGGGAAAAAAAAAAAAAAAACGTTTTTCTTTCCCTGGCACTTATGTCATCTTAACTGCCCCTTCATTACCTGGAAAATTATTCTCCTTAATCTGGTTACTTTTCGTATGAGAATACATGTCATGGTCGATCATTTAACTATGAAAATACATATTGTTTATTTGGTAAGGCCGTGTATTGTGAAATAAAAGTGGTGCTTCTTTCTGTCACCCTCTCTTCTTAGTGACAACTGTTTCTTAATGAACTCGACTCTTTCCCATGCAGACCTAGTGATAATGAAGTGCTGCCCAAACGTGCCGGCAGCCAGGGAGCAGTGTCAACAGTTTAGAGTTGACCTCCTGGAAAGGTTGCCTCTCTGTGTTCTCCAAGAGCGCTTGAGCCACCCTTCAATGTTTGACTGCCCTTCATCGCTTGGCCTTGGGGAAATAACAAACATGAAAGTTATAAAACACATGGTATTATGTTATACATATCTGGGTGGTTTTTTTCGTTTTTTAAGCACACTGATACACACTGTTAAAGTCAAGTATGCTTGCAACTCAAAGCAGTCTTTGAAAATGAACTTTTTAAAACTTGCTGAAAGTAAACACAACTTGGCTTGCATTGCATTGAATAAAAAAATATATATATTTATATATATATATATAAATATAAATATATAATATTTATATATATATATATAAATAAAACACAGAACATAAACCATCTGCTCAAATACATTTTTAAATACTGAAAAGCTTGTTTTGAATACACTACTAAAATAATGTGTGAGTGAAGAATTTTTACTTTGGTTGTTTTAGTGCCAGTGGCCGATACTTCATAATAATGTGTCCATGTAATACAATTCAGTTATTATTTATTGCCTAGCATAAGTTACAATGGGTTTTTATGTCAGTAATGCATTTTCTTCATTTTAGCTTACACATATTTTAAGTGTAACTGATATTGACTGTATTAAGGAAAGGATATTCAGTAATACTCTTATATTGGCTTCATTGCATAATGAAGAATACTAGAGGAATAAAGTACTCAGGTATAGGGACCAAGGAGAATAGACAAACATATATCAACAGACTATTTGCAAAGCTTGAACATTAAAAATACTACTGATAAATTAATATATATGCATGCAGTTTTAATGTGACCTTTATGTGTGCTTTTGTTCCATATAAAATCACAGAGCAAAAACTTGCTCAGTCACTGTTCCACAGTCTTAAAGAAACTAATTGCTATGATTATTACAAAATACATGACTTTTTCTAAACCACCCTCTTACACCATAGTTTCTCTAACCAAGCATAGCAGTGACTTCACGTACTCTAATATTCAGTTTTGAGCTACTATACTCAGACACCTGAGCTACTTTCATGCTTTAATAAAAGGCAAAATATGTCACAGTTTTCATTTCTCTCACAGTAATATTTTTAACGATATATGAAACACTGGGCATTCCGTGAAATGTTTATCCGTGACATAACTTTATCTGAAAAATGTAAACACATTTCTTATTTGAGATATATATACGTGCTTCTGTGCCAAAAGAAATAAGTGCAATTGTGCCAGTTTTCTTGAATGTGGACAGATGAACTCTCTAGCATATCTTTGCCCCCAGAATAATCAGGGCTTCTTGTGAGAGGCTGTAAGTGAGCACTTATAATGCACTTTGCACACATGTTTTTGTTGAAAAAAAAAGAGGGCCACGGATGGATTCATGGGTGAAATATAATCTTGTCCACAGGAGCAGCTACAAAACAGACAATCCTGCTTTATCCGATGACACAGTTCACGTCTGTCTATCTATTTTAATTGTAACGGCCACGTTAACTAACTTCAGCCAAAATGTGTGCCGTTGGTCTCGTCATCACCGTGCAGGCTGGTTGAAAAATATAAGAAGATTAGTAGGAAAAAAAACACCCCTGTTGCTGATATGAGAACAGTTTAGAAACCACTTAAATTAGTGATAAATCCTGCTAGACTGGCCTATGAGCAGATGTGACAAGTTGAATTATGTTCCCTCTTACCAGGAAGCTTTACAAGAAGCATTAAACATATGGTGCATTTTTGCTTCTTTCTCAAGCCGTAAATGTTATTTGGTAAGAGGACGTTCCCAGGAGCAGGATGGTCCTGACTGCTGAACCAATCTGAACGATCCTTTAGTGGTTCAGAAAGACCAGTTACCCAAACCTGGCAGCCATCTATGCAATCTAAGCGATACTGTCTAATTTAATTATGATACTCCATACTTGTCTCATTCCTCTACAAGCCACAAAGTTAGCACTGGGGTTATTCATTCAAATTATCTCTGTGTCAAACTACACTTGTATTTTACACGGAAATGCGGTAGTATTGATAAGCATCAGTTATGTTTTAGATGGTATACTGTTTAATGTTAGTGATGGGAAGTAGCAAGAAAATAAACTTTTGTAGGTGGCTAATTTTTAAGAAGGAAAGTCTCTTTTCAATATATACTATGGTTAATGTCCCTGGAAGGCAGCTGTGCTTTTATTTTTGTGTAATACATTTAAGCAGAACTATCATGTAAAAATTTTTGTTGGTAATGCGGCTATTTTGTACTGTAATGTGGACATAACAACACATACACGTAAACCTTGAAGTGTGTATTACATGTTTCCACATGACATTTTTATATGTGAGTATAAAATGGTCTTAATTTCTGCATGAGGAAACAATAATATCACTGTGCTAAGTGTTTAACTAGCAGCCCTTCAGCCAGTGCCTGTCATTTGTCCATGGCCATGGCCATGTGTCCCACAGCATGCTGGCAAAGGCAGGTAGGTTAAGTGTACCTATCCGAATGCACATATGGAGCTGATGATGGTAATCGTGTACACTTGGGTAAAGGTGGGGGGGCGGAAAAAAAATTGAAACTGAAGAATGGAGCCATTGTGGATTGAGGTCAAAAGGGGGCAGTTAAATTTTCTCCTTATTACAGGAATACAACACATCAAACTGATTACATAAGGCACTTATGTTATCTTATGGGACTAGTGTGCCTACACAGAATGTGCATACTTCATTTAATGCCAGCTCATGATTCCAGATGAAAATGACATCCCAAAATATAAAAAAATTAAACGGCAAAGTTAATATTTCATAATATGTCATTACATTACAATGATAAGTAATTATCAATTATTATTATTATTATTATTATTACGATTTGGGACATGTTTTTTATTCTGAACATGTTTTATGTTCCAGTCACACATGGGGGAGTAAAAGAAACACCATAATTTGACACCTTTTTTATTTGTTTAAAGTCGGCAGACAGACAGCATTCTTGTGAAAAAGTACCCCTCTCACACACACACAGAAACACACACACACACACACACAGACGTTAAAGAATGTGCACTCTGATGAAGAATCCCAAATGACCTTTGGACAGCCACGCTCACCCTAAATTCAAAGTGAATCTGCCATCGTGTTTGCAGGTGGATTATGCAGCTACAAACATAAATCCCCGAGGATCGTGTTTAAAAATGTCCTTGGCTACCAGTATTAATTGCATTATTTCGGTCGATTAGTGAATTCTTCCATGAGCGACTGTTCTGCAAAAATCCCATAAAGAACATGACGAAAAGTAGGAAGCCAGAGAGGAATTTAAGAAAAAAAAACCCAGGATCTGAAAGCTGCTCTTGCCTTAGCTGTGGTCAGTGTTAATGACTCTGACATCAGGAAGATGCTGAGAAGAAACAGGATATGTGGCAGCCCAGCAAAACAGTAATGATGGCCTCAAATCAACATAAGCATTCTCATCAGTCTCATTTTAACAAATTGTTATGCCCTACACATACTGTGTACTCTGGACACGTGAGGCAAGAGTGGGTTATTTAAAGCAAAATGACCACTGATATGACTGTGTAAAACAAAGTATTAAATTCCACAGAACATCACGCAGGTACGCTGTACAACTGCAGTGTGAGGTGAAATTGTGGTGACCCCATCATGGCTCAAAATGCTTAGAGACTGACACATCAGGACTGGGGCAATTTCATATTATTAAAGGGATCACGGATTCTGCTTTCTACTGAAAAATTCTATATAAAAACGAGAAGCTGTCTGTCCGTGAACTGACGTTTCAGTGCGGCGGGGTCTTGTAGCGAGAAACTTTCTGAAGTTGTTAAAATAATCAAAAGGTTTACATCAGAATGGTGGAATAGCTAGAAAATAAATTTTGCAAAGGCCTACAAATGTGTAAACCGAAAGCCAAATTACTGCATTATCACTTTGGCAAATAACGGGCACTGCCAAGTGTCAAGTAAATTAGAGTCTCTTACAGGCACAATGAATGCCACACAATATTTAGGAATAAATAAAAGTTCATCAATGAATCATTTTCCATTTTAGGTAATATTCACATTCTGCTGGTAACACGCAGTGTCATAATGAAAACGAGCATCATGTATAATTTTTGTTCCAACTTTACATTCTTTATCTGTTTTAAGGTTGGTGAGTTAAATAAATATAATACTGTTTAGGGTCTTATTGAGGGCACTGGATATATTAGCTGTGTCTAGGAGACTTTTGACTAATATGTCTGAGGAACAAAAACATTAATTGAGGATAATGGAACGAGTGCCCTAAATAGCTGATGACAAAGGGCGTAATGTGATGCTGCTGTTTGTGTTGCCTCTTCCTCCAGCGTCGCTGAGGAAATACTGTATCACGTTTCACAGAGATCGCTTATTCCACACAGCTGTCAGCGGTTCAGGGGCATATCCATTACAGCGGCGGCCTGTCATGTAGCTGAGCTGAAAGCTAAAACATGTCACTGCTGTTCTCACCCAGCGAGCCTCTGCGGAGTAGCTTACTAACTTAGCACTTTCAGTAATGCTCACCACTTCTGGTCATTTAATAAGGATATTTAAAGTATTTGCTTCAATTGGATTCTTAAAAAAAAAAAAAAAAAAAAATATATATATATATATATATATATATATTATTGTTTTATGGTTTTATTGTTGTTTTATATATATTATTTTCTACAGATGTTCAGTATAACAACAGAGGTGTTTCATCAAGTTGACAGAAAATACTGTGTGACCCACACTTTGTTCTTTCGTGTGAAATGAAAGTGGATATTCCACTTTCGATAGTAATTTGTTTTTAGAAGAACTTGATATCAATGTGATACAGATTTTTTTTGTATCCTTTCGAATATTTTTTTTTATTAATATTTTTGTGGACAAACCTTTTTCAGAAAGACATACAATAACATACGATACTGGTTTGCAATGCTGCTGATTGATTCTTCATCATTCTGAGACATACTGAAATACTGTTATTTATTTGTTTGTTTTTGGAACACTGATGTAAACTTGAGTGTGCAAGTCAGTGTACATTTCATATAGTAGTGCATATACAACTAAATCTCTGAACCCAGCAATAGTCACTCATATCAGCTATTGATGTGTTAATATTAATTATAGCATTAATGAAATAAAGCAGTTGTTTAAAATTTTTCCAACCCCCTCCCCCGTTTACCCAAGTATATAATATTTTGTAATCTGTCAAGATCTTAGATGCATAACAATTCATAATTATTGCTCAAATGTTGTTCATTCAACAATACAACTAGGCTCTTCAGTGGCCAAACACACATTTAAAACAAAAGTACAGATGAACTGTATTTCTGTTTTCGTTTGATGAAGGTTGTTTCAAGCAGTCATTGTTACTAATTTCGTCTGCCGTGAACCGTCAGCAGAAAAAGTAAATGGAGGTTTGTGCTGAAAGGTACTGACTGCCAAAGCTACTGAGTCGCAGGAGGCAAAAAAGCTCCTCGATACTGCTGGTTTAGTTTTGGCTGGAAATGTCCTGCCTCCAGACTAAATGATTTAGCTCTCAAAGTGTACACGAAGGCTTCCCAGCAGGTGGTGTCTCTCCTCTCAGGCAGCTGAATGTCAAACATCTACTCTTTCTGTATGAACCAAAACTGTACTGGGACAACAAAGACAATGTACTGGGCCACACATGTGCCTGTAAGCTAGATCTGCCCTTTCCTCTTATTCTTCAGTAGAACCTATGAAGGGACCTTTCGGATTAGTTGTGTTTTGTATTTTTAGAATATACATTTCAAAGGATGAAAGAGTCCAGCACATAGTTAACAAGAATGGTTTAGTTTACATGTGCTGGCATTTGCACACAAAAAATGTCTTTTTCTCTGTTATTGAACACACAGCTGGTTGATATGAACTCAGCAGGTAATCTGGTACATTGTTTACTAATTTATATACCTTTTGTTTATTATAACACATTGTTTGAATATTTGCTGCATGTTTGTATTCACTTCAAAAAAAATTACTTTAAATAAAAGCATTCGGCTGTTTACTTCTCATGCCTTTTCAATTCTAGGAACAAATTTTGTATTATGAATACAGAAAATTATACATTGTGAATTTTAAAATGTAAGTTGTAATATTCTGAAAAATATATCACTGCCATGTGATTTTATTCTAGTACTACTTATTACAAATATTCAGTGTTGTTAATATCTGTTGTCGGTAACATACTTAGCAGGGATTTAAAAGCAGTCTCTGATTTTCAATTTAGTTATTTATACATGTATTTTTTGTTTTGTGCTTATGAGTTCATACCTGACACTCTGCTCATTTCTTTTCTGTGGACAGGAGAGGACAAACAGCTGGTCTTTTTCTGAGATGTGATAGAGGTGAAAGCCTGCAATGTTCTGAGTGAAAAATGTATTTCATTAGATGTATTTAGCACTTATATACCAATAAGCCATAACATTATGACCTTATTGACCTGTGTCCACTGCCAAAAGCACCTACAACAGGCATGTGAGCATCAGAACTGGACCATGGACCAATGGAAGAAGGTGGCCTGAAATTATGAATTGTGTTTTCCTTTGTCCTTTGTCCAGGCAATGTTCTGCTGGGAAACCTTGGGTCCTGCCATTCATATGGATGCTACTTTGACGCGTATCACCTACCTAAACATTGTTGCTCACCAAATACACCCCTTCATGGAAACAGTATTTCCTGATGGCTGTGACCTCTTTCAGGAGGACAACGCACTCTACAACACTGCAAAAATGGTTCAGAAGTTGTTTGAGGAACACATGAATGAGTTTGAGGTGTTGCATTGGACTCCAAATTCTCCAGATTTCAATCCAATCAAAGATCTAAAGGATGTGCTGCAAAAAAAAACAAGCCTGATCCATGGAGGCCCCACTTCACAACTTACAGGATTAAAAAATGATCTGACAGCTTGATGCCAGATACCATGGTGTAACTTCAGAGGTTTGGTGGAGTCCATGCCTTTGAATGGTCATGGCTGTTTTGGAACAAAAGCTGGACCTACTTAGGCAATATTAGGCAGGCAGTCATAATGTTATGGCTGATTACTTTGTATATAAGCGTATACACAAACATAATAAAACAGTTGGATATCTTGTTAGCTACAGATGGTCGTTTAAATAAATAAACAAAAAGCCACACGTACCTGTATTTATGGAGTCAATTATTTATTATCTATAATATTATTTTTTGCTTATTTTTCTCCAAAAAGCATTGGTATGAAAAATAAATACATCAGCAAAGGCAGATTTTGTGTATTAAATAAATGTAATATATATATTTATTTAATTATAAATAAATAAATGAAGCACACAGAAATTTTAAGGAAGTCAAATGTTATGTAATATTTTACATGTATCATTACAGAAAGACTACAAAACATTTTTTCCTCATGTTTAGCACAAATCTTAATTTGTAAAATATATTCCAGTAAATTACTGCCAAAGCTTTGTTGGTTTTGCTCAATTTATTACAATAAACTCTGTCAGTGAATGTAAAATGTATTTTGAGAAAGCATACTTGATTTTCTTTATCTTTTCCCAAATCTGAAATTATTAAAAGTATGACATGAGGCCAAAATGAATATGTTTTCACTTAATTCCTGTTTTGATATTTGTGGCAAGATGTCCAGACAGAAATGTTTAGTCTAAATTGATCTGAAGTAGACAGCATCTCCCGTGTTAAAAGCGGATATCCATCAATCAGCAGAGGAATAAGGCAGCGTAGAGAAAGGAGTCGGCCTATAATTGACACGATTCTGTGAGGAGTCATAATCTAGAATGGTGATAATGGATGTACTGTACAGGCAGGGCATTAATTTTCAGGAGACACATTGTAGGTCTCCAGTCAATGTACACCTTACTGAATGAGTGTGAGCAGTTTTAGCAGTTTGCGAGACAACAACATCAGATCTCAGTGCTATTGTAATACAAATGGAATGCCTGCTAACACCTGGATTATTGTTAGAATGTTTGTATTAGGTATGCACACACACTCACACACACCCACACACACCCACACACACCCACACCCACAGAGTAGACAGAGAAAGAAAACACTTTGTTACAGTTGAATGTGATGCAATTGAATGTGATGCAGTTTATACTACAAAACAACATTTACAATTTATGCTGTGTGTGTGTGTGTGTGTGTGTGTGTGTGTGTGTGTGTAGGGGGGGTGAGTATTCTTGTGTGTGTGTATGTGTGTGTGTGTGTGTGTGTGGTGGGGGGTTACATGCTCGTGTGTGTGTGGGTGTGTGTTTGTGTAGCGG
>JABJVR010000029.1:4768128-4794630 GCA_025773905.1 Chitala chitala
CCCCCCCCCCCCCCCCCCCCCCCCCCCCCCCCCCCCCCCCCCCCCCCCCCCCCCCCCCCCCCCCCCCCCCCCCATGCGCGTGTGTGTGTGGGTGTGTGTGTGTGCAGGGGGGGTGACCGTGCTCGTGTGTGTGTATGTGCGTGTGTTTGTGTGACTCCTAGTACTAGAGACGCACAGATTTATTGCGGCATTAAGCAGGACCCCCACAGCAGGTAAACAGCTGTATCCTTCTGTGCTGTGTTGTGATGAGTGAGAAGAACTAATGGAGGAGGGTATGTTTGGTGACATGTTGCTGCATGATGATACTTGCTGTATACGGGGACTGAATAATCACTTTCACAAGCGTCTCTGAAAGGTTGTTGACAAAAAAAACGTTTCAAAGGCATGAAGGATGAACTATGTGTAATGCACAGTGAATGCTATTTTTCAAATAGTATCTTTGCTAGTTACAGTTGATGTTAGACTTATTAATGTGGACCCAGCCCCCGGCACTGTTTGTGTCCAGTCTGCATTTTTCGGGCCTGCCTGCGGGGGCTCCCTCTGGATGTTCTAGGTTCCTTCCACAGCCCAAAGTCATGCATTTCAGATGAATTGGTGGCTCTAAATTATCCCTGGTGAATACATAAGTGTGTCTGAATGCCCATTTAGCCTGTACCTTGTGTTGTGCTCTGTGGTTCTTGGGACAGACTCCCAGCCCTTATGAGCCTAAGGTGGCTAAATGGTGAAACTATTAATAAATAAGTTATGTATATTGATGTAGACGTTAGGTAGATGGCTAGTTCTCAAAGGTCTCAACATGCTTGATACAAGATACTTTGCTGTCTAAATATCACTAGTGAGGTCTGGCTAGCTCTTGACTTTGAATTTGCAACAAATCAGAGTTCATTTGCGAAATATAAATGCAAACATAGTCTGTAATAGGAGTTACTTTTAGATCCATTGTTGTATGCTTACTGTTTACGGCATGCTTATATATGTTAAGTCAAAGGAGTGTTGTTTGTGATTTTTTTCAAACAAGAAATACACAAAGAATAACCTGACAAATTTCACAGTAAGATAGATTCTCTATAGATGTACGGGCATACTCTGCTTACAAATAATATTAACAGGCGTACTGATGGTAGGGTACCATAGTGACCACACGTTTTCTTTCACCTGTGAAGTGAAGTGAACGTCGGGATGATCATGTCACAGCTAGAATAATTATAGGGATGAATTACTGTTCACAAAAACAATATTTCTGAGGTAATCCTGATTTTGCACGAGTATTACTTAAATGATTGCAAGTATATACAGTTATGTAGGTATATAATAAATATTTTAAAGTTTGAATCAGCATGGCCAGAAGATGAGTCTTTATTGATTTTTTTTCAGTCGGTAGCAACAGTCTAGGTATCAGAAGGCCTTGGTGCTGGGTTCAGAAATTAGTGTGATAAAAAAGCTTGTGTGAAACTCAGTTTTTGGAGATCTTTGTGACATTGTATAGTAAGACTCACTGTAAGAAATATTAGTAATGTAATATAGCTTTTATGTATGCATTTATGCTTCTGCCTTTTTGACAAGGGAAACAAATTACATGATTAAAATACTCCATTTTACCAAGTAAATAATGCTAAGAAGGAAGAATGTAATGACAGTTATGAGGAACTCAAAGCGTAAATTAGTCTGTGAAAATGTGGCAGACAGACAGATCCCATTTTCTTTGACAGAAGGTGTCATCCCAAAAAAATGGAGTTCTGCCTCCGAAAAAAATGCAGCTCCGTGGAGATGAGACAGAAATCAGAAACACACAATTACCTTCATGAAAAATAATATATACACAAATGACACAAACCGTGAGGAAAGGCAAAGAGACAGTGAACACAGGTTTACTGATCCCAGGGCAGTGGGCTCTCTCGTATTGAGAAAAGTGCCTGAACTCAAATTCACATTGAACAGCAGTTTTTTTTGTGTAGTTGGTACGTTTGACTAACATCTACCACTTCAAAAGCATAGCATCACACCTGACTGAATATTCAGCTTTGGGACAGTGCAAAGTAGCAGCACTATGATTATATACATGATTATATATATATATATATATATATATATATATATATATGAGAGAGAGAGCGAGAGAGAGACAGAGAGAGCAAATATATAGCTAAGTTATTAAGCTGTATTTTAAATACAACACATAACCAGCTGTTGCCAGAACTGCCTTTCACTCATCTGACTGTGGATATTTACAATAAATACAGATGCTATATCAAAGGAAAACCAATGTCAAACCACTGAAACAAATGTAACAACAAGTATATATTGTACATGAGTCATATCATAATATGTGCACATTATCTTGTACTAGGCAAAAGAATTCTATGGTTATTTTGTATCTACTGTCATGTCATTTATATTTGTTCATATAGAATTACATTATTACAAATGCCCACCCAATCTTTTCTGACATGTGCTGTGTATTCTGTAAAGTAGTATTTTTAAAAAACCATTATAATTAAATACATTATTTAAAACAGATGTTACTTCATTTTTCCAAGAGATTTGAAATTTTGTTAAAAATATATGCTTATTAAATATCTAATAGAAACCTACTTTAAATGCTAATTTAATATTAGCACAGAAAGCTGAGCCTAACTGTCTAGAATGTTTTAAAGCTATTGCAATTGTGCTACTGCACGCAAAACAGCCCTTTTTCCAGCCTTTGGAGCAGTTTGACACAGTCTGTAAGTGATTCTGGATACCCTGTGATTATGTTCTGTTGCCGTGTTTGAGCAGAGTGCATGCAGTTCCACTATTTTTAACATGCTAGCATTTAGAGAGCAGTATAATGACACTAAAATTGCTTGCAAATACGTATTTGTACCTTTTGTTTACACTAAAATCACACTTCTGTAATCATTGTTTTTATTTCTGTCATTTGCTTTCTATGTTATTGTTGATGTGTATATTTTTGTCTGTATCTATTTGTGTTGTGTTTTCCTTGGATGTTGAATCTGACAAGTACAGTTTGTGCCATCTCTTCATTCCTGCCTGTTTTTATCTCTGTTGTTAAACATGACTAATTGTTGTTTTTCAAAATGCTTTTCAAAGATTTTTCCCCATCCCCTCCAGTGAATAGTTACCTGTGTACTCAATTAGGTCTAAATACAGATATAGCTATACATCATACTTTGATGGAATACAGATTATAATCACTTTAAAAATTGTAATATATATATATATATATATATATACACACACACATTTTTTCTTTACTAACAACAAAATTTTGCTTTCAGTAATGAAACAGATTTGAAAGTATAAATTTTCAACAAAGGTTAAAAGCTTTAATCAGAATCGAGACATGAATATATTATTTTTGTTCATTGCGAGGAGATAATTTTGTACTATGAAAAAATTTGCAAAATACCTTCTGTAATTTTGTAATGTAATTTAAGATTTATCTTTTTGGATCAAATATGCAAATTCAAAATTATTTGTCAGAAGAGGATTAATGGGTCATTCTACTATCAGATTTAAATCAGGTTTAAAATATTATAGCAAGAAATGTCAGCTGTTTTAAAACACGTTTGAGGTAAAAGGTGCAGTTGTGGTGTTGGATACTGTATACTTAACCCACAACATTTCATATATAAAATGTGGGTCTGTGGACAACGCCAGGAACATATCAGAGGGAATATTCCTTGGGAAAAGAGGCAGAATGACAAAGGATGGAGATATCAGCTCCTTACATTTTAAATTCTTTTTGTTTTTCAGAAATTTATGGACATTCAAACTGAATGCTGTCCTCGACTTGAGACGAGGTGCTGTGTTTTGTTTTGAAGACAGCACGTCAGGTTTGGGTAGCAGTAAGCTTGGAGTTTTTTGTTGTCTTGCATTTTCATTTTGAAACTCACAATTTATTTACTGAGTCATAAAACGCTGCAGCCGCGGCAGCCGTGAACTTTCAGAACTGAGAGAAAAAACAAAAGAAGAAGAAACCTGGACTAATACACAGCCTGGGGAGGAGGAGTTTTAACTGAAATATGATTAATGTTTACTTTAAAAATAACTTTATATAACCTATAAGTACTTATGCTAAAATATGAGCACTGACCCCTCCTGAAAATACAATAATGCAAAGACATGGAATAAGACCATAGTAATTTAATTAATTTTGGATTTCTAAAGCAGTGAAATTAGGAAAATATGGTGTTGCACAGATCTACATTAAAGTTGCCTTTTAATGTGTTTTTCTAAGTCTTGTTTTCATACTTTCATACAGTTCCATCACTTAGTCACCTCAATTTTGCTAGCTGGTATTATATTTTGATGTGAATAGCACTTGATTCCATGACTGACTAGGCAATCCTTGAAATCTGAATTTCAAGACAAAACTCTCACTGTGTTTACTTCCTGTAAGGGATTGTGGATTCTGCAGGTAATTTATTATTTTTTTTTATTATTGAAAACCTTTCTCCCCTTATAGATATGATCTGACAGGAAATCTTTGAAAGGCAGCATGAAGCTAACTGCCCAGAGATTTCAACTGTCTCTTCTTGCTTGAGGAAATGCTGAGCACTGGCTTCCTATTAGGCAAAACACGCGCAGTTTTGAATCCCCTTCCTGCTCATCCTAGACCTGGTGTGAGCCTGTCAGCTTCCTGCGTCCCAGCCTGTCAAACAGGGCCTGTTATTCAGCACCCTCCTTCTGGGATACAAAAAAAAAAAACTTTTGACAGTACTATAAGAATATTCACTCTATTGTCAGCATTCGTGAGCTAACTAAGGCTGCATTTTGTATGCGCTAATCAGGATCAAATGCATTACCTAAACAGGCACTAATTTGCTGAGATTTTTTTCTCTATCAGCCAGTACTGACTCAAACTTTTCCTTATGGATTCCGTGTGCGAATCCATGACTGAATCCTGACAATCATTAGGTAAAGGATGACCACATTCCATAAGCTCATATAATTGACAGGTGTCCAATCATTCAAAATATCTCCTCTCAGAATCAAAACAACATTGCCTCAGCTGCAGCAGGTGTGTGTTTAAAAAATGCTTACAATGTAAAAGTACAGCACAATACATTCCACATCTGTTATCTTCTGTGTTTTATTTTTTCCAGATGAACTTCAGTAATAAAGTTTTATTTCATTTTCAGGTAGCCTTATTTTACCTGAGAAGAGTGTAATATCGAAAAGCATCAAGTCGTAATTTGTAATCTTCAGCTTCAAAGATAACTACTTCAACTATAAATATCATAGCAGTTATATCTTTAAACTTTAATTTTAAGGAGTACAAGTGTAAAATGAACTGTGATAAAATTGTTGTAAATAAACCATAATATTGAAAATAGTTTCCTTTAAACATTAGCTTTGAGGAATATCTGTTGACATGAAACGCTAAAATATTTAGGAGAATTTTAATTATATATTATTAGGTGTGTGTGTCTGTGTCAGTGAGTGAGATACAGATAAATATTTGTTAAGCATAATATAGACATTACATAATATACATTATAGACAATTCATGAGGATTATACAGTTTATTTCAAAATAAATTTTTTTAAGTCAAGGCTAAGAATTTCAAAACCCACACGTTGTCTGCTTAGAATGTCATTTTCATGGCAATCAAATGTATACTCAACTACTAATGAAACTCCCCTAACCACTAACAGACAAGAAAATAACCCATTCAAAGACTGTTCATAAAATAACACAGATCTCATTCCCAGTTTGTTGCTCCAGTCTTAACATTCAAAAAGAGCAACAAAGTTTGTCACATCTCCACTGAATTATCTCCCAGCAGAATTCACTCATACGGCTTTCTTGTTGTGAGAAACAAGAAAAAGGTACGTGTTTCATGTGTCATCACTTGTTGATTGCTTTAGAGTGGAAGACAGAATTGCATTTCTGCTCTTTGTGGAAAAGGACTAGTGAGCTATATCTTATATCCAGCATGAAAATGGCTTTACACTGGCAACACCCAAAGCTTTTTTCTTTTTCTTCAAGAAATCTACTCACTGCTGCTGCAGTAAATTTGTTTGGTAGTTTCTTGTATCATCTTTGCTTTATAAGTGCAAAACAAAAACAAAACAGTAAAAAGGCAAAGGATTAAATGCTTCTAAGATAAAAGCAAAAGTAAATGAATACTTCCCACTTATAGAACACATTTAACCCTGAACTCTAGAAATATCCATACTACCAAACACTTATCTTTCATTTTTTATGTTTATTGCTTATTGTTTATACCTGTATTTTAGTATAATAATTTATTTGCAGGCATTGCAACAATTTAAGTGTTCTTGAATTGTAACAGATGCTTATCCATCAATCTGATCCATTTCTATTTCTTATTTTTATATTTGCATATCCACTCTCACTCCAAACATTCTTACACTAAAACAGTACACAGACATACAGAAATTCAATTTTTTTTCAACTAATTGTACACTCACCAAAATATTCTGTACAGAGCTAGAAGTAAGCAATAAATAAATGTCTTCCGTTGCCGCATCACAACAAGTCGGCAGACCGCCACAGAGTACGCAGGGTGCAGTGGAACAGAGACACGAAACAAGCACGGTGCCAAATGAGGTTGTTAGCGTGAAAGCAAGAAGAAATGGAAAGGTGTAATAACTTGCAATAAGTACATCCATCCAGAGAAGGGCTGCTACCTGCCGTACCAAAACTAATGAAGCCATGGACAGCTTAACACAGTTCTTACAGAATTGCGTCTCAGCACTAAAGGAGGGAGTAGGTAAGTAATGTGGTATCACACAGCAGGGTGATCTCGAGCAAAAAAAATGTTAGAATTAAGAGATAACAGAATACACCAGATAGTCACAGTTCAAATAAGGAAAAGGGAATGGCTGAGCCCAGTTTTTAAACAGCGTAGGTATTATCTGTGTGTGTAATATACCTAATTATGCAAGAGTGCAAACAGCTTACAAAATCACAAACACCTTTCTGTATAAGTAATATCAAAAAAATTGATAATTGCACATAATTGTTCCTTAATAAATGAAAAAAAAGTTTAATAATAAGAAAAACATAGGACATTTTTGTCAGTTGATCAGTCACTGCCAATTTATTTATGTAAAATATCTTAGTTATAATTACTAAAGTGTAATTTTTTTTACTTTCAAGGTTATATCAGAAATATTTTTAATGAAGGAAGAAAGGCTTGACTTGTTTTTCTTAGAAAACAACTTGTACATTTTTCTTTACATTTTAATACGGCACGTATTTGATAATATTACATATATCAACCACTCTAAAATATATCCAAATTCAGTAAAAATATCTTTCTGAATTAGTAATACTAAAATTTACTTGTGCAAAATTTTCATATGGTTACATTGACATTTTCCTGACTCTCCCACCCTCGTTTTTTAAAAATTTACATAAAAAAAACTAAATGCACATGTACGATTTCATTTGCAAAAAAATATGTATATAATAATAATAAAAAAAATAATAATGCAATCATGTAACTTCATGAAATGTTAAAAAAAGTAATTCTAACATACCGCTGCACCTCTGGTTCTTTCAAACCCCAACCTGACTAATCACAGCATTAAAGCCCTTCCCGAAAAGACTCCTCTGTCTGCTAAATAAGAAACTCTGCTAATTTCCCTTCTAGATGCCAGCTTAATTGCATTTAAAATTAATGGCCTGCTTTCTCAGCCAACTTCACAATGAGACATGGGTAACGTCCTTCTTCCTGCTGGGCTGAGAGCTACACAATGGGCTCTTAAGGACATGAATTGCTCCATGGTTTTGCTCCATGCTATTTCAACAGAAAAAAAAAACCTTGTGCAATACATATGCATGAATATTTCTGTATTTTTCCCAAAGGCAAACATAACTTACCATTAGTTGTCCTCCCTCTTTTTGCAGTCTTCTTTTCCTTATAATATGAAGTATCTCCAGTATGATTTATTATGATGTATATTATTGATCACTTAAGGACTTATTTAGGTATTCAGTATAAAAGTAATGTTCTCATTATCTTGATGGTGTTGAGGACCAGGCCAGGGGGTCACATTATACTATAAAGGACTTTAATTATCAAAACTGAGTTTCCTTTTTCCCTGCTGTTGCCCGTGCACTGCACTTGGAGCTCCTGTCTGCACGCAAATGGTCAGTGCAGCCCTCAGGTAAATGTGATAATCTCAGTGCCACATTATCTGAGAGAATATCGAAGATGCTGGCCTTAACTACTCTTTTCAGGCTGGTCTCTGACTCACCTTGGGGGAAGTTGTCCTTTCGTATCATTAATCATTTAGCCCATGGGATCAAAACCCTGGAAGGCTATTCTGATACCCCAGCTGTGACTAGCAACCAGGACGCTGAGAGCTACACCACTGCTGTAAAGTCCACAAAAAAAGTTCATTACAGCATGCTGTGAATAATGTAAATTCAGTAAAGTGGTGGAGAAAAATATGAGGAAAAATGTGATATTTACCTACTTGACATGCCTTGTATATGAGCTTTATCTTATCTTTTTAAAGTGTGCAAAAACACATTAGTATTATAGCAGCCTTTTGCTTCAAGATGAATTCCGCAGTAATCTTAAAGGCATTACATTTGCTCGCTTAACCAGATTAATACCAATCATAGCGCTGTCAATACACCATGTTGCTGTTGAGAGAGGGAGGAAAAAAGATAATAAAGTTAATGTTTTATTCAACAATTCAGATACAGTAGTGTAGGAGAACGACTTTGTGGGAACTCTGGGCTGGACTTGGTGGAACCATTCTCATTAGCACCTGGTCTCCAGAGTGGTATCTCAGGAAATTGTGAGCTTAATCAATAAGCAATGAAAAACGTGTTGAAATATTTATCCATTTCAGGAAAACATTTTAGTGGAATCCCCTACCTTAATAATAATAATAATAATAATAATAATAATAATAATAATAAAACAAATAAAAAATAAAATAATTTTGTTATTATTATCAGCAGCAATATACCTTAATGTGAATTAAATGTCATTGATTAGACTTTGCAAGGTTAAAAGCAAATGCAAAACTGAAAACTTTTACAATAGTGAATATAAGAAAGGAAAAAACACAAACATTCTCATTATCCATTCCTTTGAACATGTACTTTCAGGACAGTTTGCGATGCTTTCTTAGGTTTTATCCTGCTTTAGCATGGATGTAAAGTCACATTTTATAAGTTTTATAATTTTCTGTAATTATTGGTATAACACAATATTACAGTAACACTGCCGGATCTTAATTTAATATCCATGTTTCTGTTTTTAGAAATATTGGAAAAACTGTATTTTGATGCAATTGTGGTCATTATTTAGTTCCCAGTAAACCATTTTATAGTTCTATCTGGACACTTCAGACATTTCATTAAAATTGCATGGCATTTCAGCATATAAAAATGTGATTTAATTAGATTTTACGTTTAAACTGTATGATATAAATTGGTTTAAAATAAACTACCAACATCTTTTTTCTCTCTTGACTGACTTTATGTTTGACACATCAAAACACTGCCTGTAACTTTTAAATATACGTGACTGAATGCATGAAAGCATTAGATGTTCATTTTAAGATGTTCCCTTTTATAATTGTACTAACAATTAAAAATAACCAAATACTGGTTCCTATTCTGATTGTTTTCTGTTTCTTATAGCAACTGGCAAAAGTTATTTTTAATTTCAAAATAAATGTGTTCCACCCCTCAGTTACTGTCCATTGAAAAGCAAAAGGCAATATTTCTAATAACCTTTATTACTGTAAGTGTACGTTTTTTTTTTTCTTCTTAAGAGGTGAAAAGAAACAAACGGATTAATCAATTATATTAAACTCCTGTGATTGGCTGGATAAGGGAGCTCTCACACCTGCTACACATTTCCTCAGACTCCTATATGAAGCAAAGGAAGTGAAGGAGTTGCAGTTGTGTGCTGTTTCATGTTGTGTCCTGAAATGTAGTATTCTCTTTCAGTACTGGCAATTTGAGAAATATTTTTTGTGTCCTTGTAAATGTTGTTTCTGTTTTTGATTTTTTTTTTTTTTTTTTTTTTTTGCAGTGTGGATAGCAAGCCTGTGGGAGCCTTTATTTTTGGAAATGCCTTTTTTCTTAGGTTTTTGGGTAGATTTCTTTTTTTTTTAGCGTAGGCATTTCGTGCTACTTTTTTGATCTCATAGAAAATTACTAGCTTTGATTTATTTGCTTAAATCGTTTGAAAGGCTGAAAGGTCTTTGTTGCAGCATGGTCCTTTTGCTGTCTGTGCATAAAGGGAGGCTGAATGACTGTCAGTTGAAGTTCTGTAAGTTTAGAAATGGTTTGTGTGCCTAATGCACTAGACATCACACAAACTATTGTTCTACTACATAACTCAAACCCTTCATTAACCTTGATCAAAGTAACTTCCCTGCCCATATTGGTGCTTATTGAATTCCGTCCAGCACCTCAGAGTGAGCACATTCCAACTATTACCAGAATACAACAGACAGCAAAAGTATATAACATTTTTGGTTCTTTGAGCCAAATGCTGTGTTTTATTCTAATCAACGATGGAAGGAACGAAGTTAGGAACTCCATCCTTGTGCCCAAAGCACCCTATCTTAAAAATACAGTTCAGTATACAAGCCATGGACAGAGTCCTCATGTTGCTTATGAAGCACAAATTGTGTAAAGACTAAAGAGTAAACACTTCTATGAAGATGGGGCTAGCACAATGAGAGAGAGAGAGTTCATCATCCTCACCTTACAGACTTGGTTGTCTCAGATTAACGGGAGGCAGCTTCCACTTTTAAAACACTGAGACAGGATAGACATCTAGATCCCCACTGGAAGCAAAAGTGCTGGAAAAGAAACCTGCTCATGTTACCAAAAACCGAGGCCATGTCCTTCTACGACGCATCCCAAGGGCAAAGAGAACAGTCAGCATTCTCCAACATGGAGTAAGAAAACATACATGGAGAGTATATACAACTAGAATACACACACACAGCAAGCCATCAGAGCTGACCACAGACACCATTGGACAACCGTAGATTAAATAACTGAACTTCTGGAAAAAGTTCACAAAATTCATGTCCAAACATCATTATATGATGAACTATAGAGCACTTTACCTGAGTTGCATGAAGATCTCAGTGAACTAGAGATGAGGACTGACCTGATCCTCCATCATTTATCCTGTCATGAGGATAAATATCATGAGGACAACTTTCTGTGGAAAGGTGACCAGTGGAGCAGCACTTGTTTCAGTGAGTATCCAGCATTCTACTTGAAAGGAACTCATTGATTTCACTGCCCAAGAGCTCTACAGGGTGGCAGCTCAAATGAGCAGCCCATCTTCACATGTCTGCAGAGAAACTGAAGCTCGCCAATTGTAGAGAGTTTAACAAGTGTGCTTTCCTGAGGAATTAAATGCCAAAAAACACCCAAACCAGTACACCCAGGTAGTCACCTGCTTACCTTATTACAAGAGTAAAATGACTCTAGTGGGTTTATCAGAGATGGTGGGACGTTTCTGCAAGCAGAGGACATAGACAGAGTACAATGAATCTAGTTGTTTTGGACCAAGACACCCTTCTTTAAAGTAGTTTCTCTAAGATTGTGATGAAAAGCTGAGGCCTCCTAGTCTGGGGAGAGTTCATGCTGACGTGAGGAGATTTTTTTTTTTTTTTTTTTTTTTGAGAGGAAGAAAAGCCATTCAATACCTAAAAATAACTATAAAAATGGCACTCTAAACCTGCTTTTCTTTAAGATGGCTTATTTGCCAGCTGCAACTCTTTAAACCACCTTTTTATTCTACCAGTACAAACACTTTTCAGTCCTTTCAGGTAAACATTGGCCACTGTTGTGTGAAAAGAAGCAAAGTGTCTCCAGCCTGGAGTAAGTGTAACTGTGAATATTCTGGCATTGACAAGAAGGCAGTGGTTTTGGCTCCACACATGGAAAGAGCTGACTGGCCTACTGTCAAAATAGTTAAGGTTAATCTCAGTTCAGATGGCCAGATAAGGTCTGTTGAGGTCTAAATTAGCCAAAAGGCCTGTGTGAATTCAGTGGTAAGACTCATCACTCTTCCTTTTATCAGCAAGTACAAGGAGGCAGCTGCTTAGAAGGAGTGAATTGCCCAAGTTCTTCAACCTTAATTTGAATAGTTTAGTAGAGTCCAATATGGGTGTGGCTGATTGAAAGGCTGAGTAATGTTCAAGCGTAGACCTTTTTCAGTGTGTGCATAAAGGGAAGCTGAAAAACTGCCTTGGAAAATTTTTAATTTAGAAATTTGTGTATGTAAATACGACAACAAATTGTGTGCAATTACATAACTCAAATTCTTTATTCAGTGAAGAGGTGTCTGTCATGTATTCTTGTAACCTTGTAACAGGAAAATAAATTTCCTGTCTACATCGGTGTGCTCTTTGTGCTTTGACCAAGCCAGCTCAAACCAGAATACGTTCCTTGACACAGCTATCAAACATAAATGTTTCTACATTTTTCTGGTATTTAGGGGGGTGCACACAGTTTAATGTACCTAAGAAAATTTTTTTATACTTAAATTTACTAATTAAAGCTTTTTTCTTGTCACTACAATCTGTTTGTCATCTCTTTCCAGCAAAGAGGCATTTCTTCTAATTTGAATGTACTCTGAAATTAAGTTGTAACACCTTCATAATGTAATGAAGAAAAACAATATACACCGTTTTGCTTGTTGTTACCCCACATGGTTGTCGACTTTTCTACTTAATCAAAAAATGTTGAATAAATTTCAGTAACCAGGCAACTTTGATAGTGTGGACTCTAAAGCAAGTCAAACATTTTAAATTGCAATGTATATGTTTAAATCAAGACTTTTAATAGCTTGGGTCACAATTTGTACTATAAATGTTCTGATAGATGTTCCACAACTTTGTGCAGACAGGTTAAAATTGTGTTTTTCCTTTACACATTGCCAAAGTATAAACTGGATGAGCAGACTATACAGGTATATTGAGAATAATACATTAAGATGTCTTTTAATTATAAGCCTTGACCAGAATGTCCTTGATTTGCTAAGAGGACCAATGAATACAACTTCACTGATACTGAAATGAAATGGAACATCAATGTAGTTTTGTTCTGTGACATGAAACATGGTTCTTTCTGAAAAAATTATGTCTATTTCTTTTCAAATTGCACAGACATTGTTTATGCATAACTGGAAAAGAAAAGCTAAACTATCCCCCCCAAAAAGGTATTATTTGAAGCAATTTTCAGCCAGGAAGTCATGGTGCTGCTGTCCTTTATAATATATAACCTTACAATACCATATACGGATAATGACACTTATGGACAGCTTCAATGTCACACTAGTATATTTTGCATTTCCCACCATTGTAAATGAAAACACTGTAAAATTCAAAGATTCTGCCTATCCATTTTTTAACGCCCACAATTCTACACCTTCATAAAAATATTACATTTTCATTTTTGTGCAAAATCAATACAGTGCTTATTTATTCTGTCAGTTTGTCAGGAATTGCTTTTTCCTGCCATAATTTATCATATTAGTAAGCATTACCGCTTTTCCACCTTTTTTAACCTATCCTATTTATCTTTAATTTCACCTGATTATCTAATCAATCACCCCCCTGCAGCCAACCTTATGTGAAATTATAAACATCTGCTACCATGTAATGTCTTGTAATGTCTTTTACCACACATTGTACACTTCTCTTTCTCAGCACTGGGTCACTGTCAACTCACCTCGTGGCCCAGACTGCCATAACTCCTCTCTTACATCATGGCACCTCTTTCACAACTTGATGAAATAGCATGTTCTTTCAGACAACTTCAGTTCCTCTGTAGCCCCAGTAAGGGTGTTCCATTTTCCATGAATATTACTATATCCCATCAAGCTTTACAGACCTGCCATCAAACCTTACTCTGATCAAGACTGCAATCTGTATCTTAAAGTAATCTTTCAAAAACTGGCTTTCATCCTGGCCTCTTGGTGGTAAAACTCTGAGTCATGGCTTCTTCCATTCAGTAAACCCCCCTCCCTAAGCAATAAATAAATAAATCAATATTTTTTTTACATTCATCAACTTAAAGCCTGATTTTATGTCCAGGTGACTAACCAACAGACTGAATAACTAGATGTTTGCTTACATGTTTGTGGATATTGATATAGTGCTATTTTAAGTATTATAACTTTCCGTGTCTGAGTGCTGTAAGTTACTGTACAATTGTCAACCTTTTTGTGGTGTAGACAGATACGGCAAATAAACTTTTAAACACAACGCTGAAATTGATTAAAATTGTTTTATAAAATCTTGCAAATAACATCTTTGGAAAACTAAAACGAAGCTTGCTCATCCAAGGCACACATCAGAGTTACGTGGCTGATGTTCCACGAAGAAGCCAAGTAGACGTTGAGTTTAACCTTTTTTTCTTTCCATCTGGTTGAAAACAATGTTCTGATGACATTTAAAATTGAATCAAACAATCCTCATCATATTTCTCTGCAAAAATCTATTTTTTTTTCTTGCAGGAATTTTAGATTTACTGTCACAAAAAAGGAAGAAGCTAAGTCTGCTTTTTCTTTAATAAGCAACAAGCACACTCAACATAGCGGGGAGCAGCATGAATCTCCCTGCATCAGGCGTATAAATCCCCTTGTGTGTGCATGTGAGAAATGGAAACGCAAAAAAAAAAAAAAACATTTATATACTGCTGAGCTGCTGCTCTCCCTGTACTTCATCAACATCTGTGTTCACCTTGCATGAGTGTGTGTGTGTGTGTGTGTGTGTGTGTGTATACATAGAGGCTATTGAGAAATTTTAGTTATGACCCTTACTCTGCCATTAGTTTTATGCATTATGCCCTTTAGAAACAAGCACAAACATTTGTTGTCATTCGCCTTGTTTAAAATAAATGCATATATATATAAATATATAAAATTGTGACAAACCAGATAATTGCTGCCATAAAACATAATTGATCATTGCCACTGTGCTTGATTACATAATGTAAATATTTAAAACGAAAAAAGGTAAACCATACAAACGAAGGGCTGGATTTCCTAGTAGCCAGTGTTTATAGAATGTGGCTGACGTGCCGTAATGGGCCAAGGCACCTGATGGAGGAGCACTCACTTGTGACATTACAGAACCTGGAATGGGTAAATACTTGTCTCTGTTGTGCTATGGTGTAAACGGAAAATAGCCTGAAAGATATGTTTTAAAGAATATGTAAATAAATAAATTAATTAAATTAAACAGACAACTAGATAGAATATTTCAAGTCTGACATCTGGTGAGACAGGTGGCCTTAAAAAGACCATGATATTAATTTCTATGCACCATACTTCATTTTAAAATTAATTGTATTAATTTCTGAGACCTCATGTTTCAGATTATGTTGAAACTGAATATCATAAAACAAAGGCATGCCACATTATGCAACTAAGCACTGCTTATAAAACCTTTGTGGCAACATGGTTAGCAAACGTTAACAAAGAATGTAGAAGTCCAAAACCCTATTTATTAACAATGGTCAATCATTTTTGTAATTGAGGAAAAGCAGCAGTTTCAGACAGGGAAAGGACATCAGTAAAACATTAAAGGAATGAATTATGATAAAGCTAATACTATGTAATATCTTTGAACATGTTAGTTTGACTTTCTGGGGAAAAAAATACTATTAGAGGACATGACTGAAGAATAGATTTTAAAACAGATTTTTTTTCTTCTGTGGTGTTGTTAGTGTAAACATTTTTTGTTGTTCAGTTCACATATTTTTCGAAATATATTTTAGCTGCGTAAGCTTACCTTGTTCTGTATTTCACAGACATAGAAGCTTTCATGTGCCAGAAAAAGAAAACATTCACACAACAGATGTTTTAAAAATAACTACAGACGTTGGTAAAACTAATTCCATTCTTCTTTCTTCTAGCTATTTCCAGCAAAGTATTAATTTCTATTGAACTAAAACAACTACAGGGCTCTGAATAACAAACCTAATCACTTTTAAAACATCAGTAGGCATCTGTGCTGAATGCATTGAAAGCTTGTCTGAAACAATTGTGACATCCCTCTCTTCTCCTTTCTCAAATCCAACTCAACTTGTTTTAGGCTGTCCAGCTGTGTCCACCAAACTGATAAATACGGCTCCCCTGCTCTTCCTCAATAGCTTAACACAGCCTTGTGTTTTCTCAGGTGCCCTCCTGCCTCACCTTGACCCCGTCCTGTCCTGCCCTGCCCTGTCCTGTCCTGTCCTGTGCTATCCTCTCCTGCCCTGTCCTGCTATTGTCCTTGTTGCTGGCTGACTTCTCAATGCACTACCTGGCTTTCCAATGATTTCTGGTCTGACGTTTTGGCTTTTTTGCAGTGGACAAGTGTCTCACTCGGCGAGTGGGTATCAGCCTAACCTCTATCTCAGAGTCCCTCATTACAATGTCAGTTAATCTATTCAACATATTAGGCATTACACAGTGAGAAACGTTATACTTATCCCTTATATAAAATTCAACCAAAAAATATTAAGCATGACCTTTTGACAAACAGCCGGTCCATGGTTAGGGCTTATAGACACATGTACTCTGTAAATGCTTTGTTATACAGAATTTTAAGTTCAGCACATAAAGCTTTGAACACTCTAAAGCTTTACAATTTCCTAAAAAAATAAAGGTGCTTAATGAATTTTCAATGTAGATTCTAAGGTGCCGCTTATACAATTCATCAAGTTCAAGCTAGCCTTTGACCAATTAACAACAAGAAACTCGTCACCTTTCAACTACACTCATGATTACACGATACAGGAGTAAATCACTCACACTCTTGCATACAAAATGCAATTATAAATCATAAACCGGAACTTATCTCCCATTATCACACTCAAACACTCTGCACCATAACAAAGATGTTATCCACTTAAACAGCCACTGCTACTGTTTTCTCATTCCGTAACGCTTAGTTGATTCATTGTGAAAGAAGTAGAACATCACTCCAACTATTGTGTATTTACCAATTTTTCTATAACACAGAAAGTTGCTAAATGCACCAGTTGCATAATTTATTTTTACCTGTGTAAATCTTAGGCAGATTAGAACTGTAAAATGTTCATTACAATGTATTATGAATAAAGAATGTACAGTAATGTATGTCTTCCAAAAGGAGAATAATTCAAATACAGCAATTTTTTAGCTAATGAGATTTTTTCACATTTTCTACCCTCACTTTTTCTACATTTTCCTCAGCCAAGTCAAGGACAAGCCAATCTCTAAGGTACCAAAGGCTGACCTACCTATTATAAGCATGACAAACTTTCAAGCAGCAGTGTTAAAAACAATGGAAAACATGCTTCAGACTACAATTACGCAGACCTACGGTCACCAAACTTGTAAGAGGCTTCGTTGTAAAGAGGAGCACTTCCACGTTCGTATGCTTATGCAGATACATTTGTATTTGCACAAACATGCACACACAAACACTTCTGTGCGCGCCATAGTCGGTTTCCTAATAATGTATATCGCCTGCTCTTCCGCTGCTTTACATACTGTTTTTAGGAAACAGTGGCCATCAGTCTTACCACACTAGTTTTTTTAATGTCATGTTCACTGAACACCTGTGAAATGTCTCTTTAAAGAAACTATTTTTGGCATCTAAAATGCATCTGAATCAGTTGCCGTGACAACGACGGTGTCCACCCAAATCAGGTCAGTCAAGATAATGAGGCACAGATGCTTGTAATCCAGTTTCCTATTTTAAACTATTGCTAATTGTTGCGCAGCTTACATTCCCTTTCCTGTATAGAGAAAAAAATGGTACTTTTATTCTGACCAAATTTACTGCTTATATTTTAAGTGTTTTTTTTTAACTGCTTATCCACTGATTTATGATTAATCTTTCATGATTTTTTTTACTTTTAGTTATATTGGTGCTTGTGAATCTGCTTGATTGATTACGTTTCAGTTTCTACATTCTGGCTTAGTGATTCTGTTTCATTGGACTCTTTGATTAGGTATAATGCCCTTGTTCCTTGGATTTGTGCTTCTTCAGCTATACAGCATGTAAGACATGCTGGTTACTACTATGTTCTTCTGACTCAGCTAAGGTGTGCAAAAAAGTGATATAGGTGAAATATTCTGTGAACTGTTCTTGCTATACAGGGCTTCAATCATAACACCTCTCACCAGCTGCAATTATAAGGGTCATGTAAGTTTAATAATATTAACCTTCATTTAGGGCCGTTGATTTGCATATTAGTTCCAATGCTTTGGTTCCTTAACAAATTGATGTCAAGGAACCTGCTGAAACTGTTTTGCTACTGAACCTTCGTGTAAACTTTATTCTGCAGGACGTAATTGCAGATGGCAGCAAGTGTGCCCACCTGTTACAGTGTTGCCATCAACAAGTGATGACCTATGATTTATTTTTCTAAATCACTTAAGTTTGCTGGCTGATTTGTACACAAGTAATTACAAGGCAAAAATAAGTTCTGCCCATTTCTACATATTTTTCTGTTAATTTGAAGTGAAAATGTAGCAGCCAAGGACAAAGCGTGTTTTTGGGCTATTTCTTTTTTTTTACATTAAAGTCATTTTTTAAAGGTAATGGAATACTTTTCCATTATGTGGTTTGTATTTTTGGAATTTAATATTATAAATCTAGTTTCTGTTAAACCTAAATAAAAGCTACATGTTAAACTATTACCCTTAATGTGCATTAAGGCCTTTACAGTATGTCACCTGCAAAACATGGTAAACGGGGTCATTTTATTTGGTTTCAAGGTTGGTAGGGAGAAAATCAGCTCCCTACCCCCCTCCCCCTAAATGCACACAAGGGACAATTTGATGGTCTAACAATAGGGGTAGGAAAATGGCCATACCCAAGTCTACGCCCTTGACGGAAAAGTGTATTGGTAAATACATTTCTATCTGATAGCATAAACCAACAATGACACCTTTAAAAACAATAGGTTTGATCAATGCAACTTTAAAAATTTTCATGGGTAGAAAACAAAAAAGTTAGTATAACCTAATGCTCGTATAACTGCATATGCAAAATGGTGATATTCAGCTATTTGGATGAGTCTCACACTAACCTCCTTTTATATTTCTGAATCAAACTAAATTCACTACTGGGACATGATGACAAATTTTATCAGTGTTTATAATGGATTGCAGAAGGGTTGTAATAAAGAATATCTACACAGAACAGGTAGCTTGTCTCTTATACATCCCCTCTCCACATTTTCCTCATGCTGCCAATTTTCCAAGCTAATTACAGTCAGTATAGCATGAATGGAACCTTTTAATGGAAGTCATGAAAACATCAAATTTTGCTGAGGATTCCTCTTGGGTGGTGGTTTTGCCTACTGCTTTTAAGGTATAAATGACTTCCTTTGGTATATTTACAACACAATTACAATGGAGCTTCCCAATTACATTTTTTCTGATAATTTGTGCTCTTCACAGTTTACATACATCCTGTCATGTACCCTTCAATACATTAATATGCAGCCCTTTGGCCAAACATGCTCGTATTTGAGAACCGCAACATGTACTAGTGTTCTAATATGCTTTCATGTCACTCCTGAAATGAAAGTTATGTATTATTAAAACTGATTCCTTTTCCATATTCGTTGGCTCTATATGTTTTTTGTGATAAAAGTTTTATCTCCTGGAGGAAAAAATTCCAAATGTAATGTCTGCACATGACATGTCTTTGTGGGAAAGCACACATGCCTATTCATACAACGTTCATATAGGTTCAGTTCTACATACTGTAATTTCTATATGCTGCTTCATGGTGGAAAGTAATGCCTTAATTTGAATCTTATTCTGGTAGCCTGGTGAACTTTATAATTTTTGTGTGATCCTGTGCCTCAGACTCCTCCTCTATTTGGCCAGCTTTAAGGTACAGACCTTCTCACCCCATTCCTAGGTTAAACATTTCTCCACTTCCATGACCATTTGCCTTCTTCATGCATTTGTGGTCTTGCAGTTCAAATATAACCAATCAGGCTTGATCAGATCCCATCTGTTCTAGAAAGCCTTCCAGGACCACATAAACCTAGACTCCACACCAAGGTTTATATATATATATATATATATATATATATGTTAGCTGCTGATCTTCCCTCGGAAAAAGTTGAAGCACTTGGAGTGATGAGGACACCTCAACAGATGTGCACTATGAAGTTTAGCTGTTATTTCTTTTTGAACTTTTGTTGCTGAACAGTCAACCCACCTTTGCCAGTAGTATCAACGTGGACCATGACAACATGGTTATCCTATACTCCTTCCAACAGTTTGCTTTCAATCTGGGCATGAGGCATACTACACTGTAGGACATTGCCTTTTGCTTGCATACACAAACCTCTCTATGCCTCTAATATCTGTTGCTAGGTGGAACAAGCTACTGGGTGCCTTGTGCCATCTGTCCTTCCAGTTTTTTTGCCAATGCCTATCTGTTTTTCTTGTGAGATCTCATAAAACTTCAGCAAGGTAAGCCGTTGATAAAGTTTAAGAGCTATGACTTGGAGTGTTAGCAACTACGTGTTCCCTTGATTGTCTACTGTACGTTCTGCAATCACCCAACTATCTTGAAAGATCTGCTGACCTTTGGTCTATATGCAATGTCTCTGAAGCATATAATAATGACTTTGGCAAACTCCTCTATGTCTGAGGTAGGGCTGGTGTTAGCTAGCCGCTCTATGACTTCAGCTTAAGCTTCAGTTTGAGGTGCTAAGACGATCAACCAACACCAGAAGTAGAAGTTTTTCTGAATGCGTTTTCTGCGTTATGTAATTATTTTTTAATTTAAAATGATGAAAAATTTGAATCTCACCCACAAAGTAACAGTAACTAACAGGCAAACTTAAGTACCTCACTAATGCAACTTTAAAACTCATTTTAGACTTAAAACTCACAAAATCTTCATTTTGTGTTTTGTAAAGACTGGTAAGATTGACAACCACCACAGATAAGTGGAAAAATATCCACTGTTCAATTTTCATGAATAAAGTGTTCACACAGAAACTGTTCTTTTGTGACCCATCCATCCATCCATCCATCCATCCATTATCTCAACCACTTATTCCTGGTGAGGGTTGTGGGGAAGCCTGGAGCCCATCCCAGAGCACATAGGGCGCAGGGCAGGGGACACCCAGGGCGGGGCGCCAACCCACCACAGTCTTTTGTGACCTGTTCTGGTCTATACATTTGTGCAATTGTCACTGATACTGCTCTGTATATCTGCTGTTGTATGTTCACTGGACTTAGAACAGCAACATCAGGCTGTCCATGGTGTTGCTGTCCATCTGTAGCACAACCTCCCTATTAGTAAATTGAAATTTAACATGAAATTTGAGATTCTTTAAAAGCATTTAGCTGCTAAAGCTACGTCTGGGTCAATTGTTATGCTATCATCTTCTTTCACTGTCCATTGACAATCTGTGGTATTGCTGAAGACACCATTTGCAGTCCTGATATATTCTTGTGGACTGTGTAAATGTCAAGGCTTGGCAGTGTTTGCTATGTGTATGACACTGTCATTGTATAAGTGATTAAACACACTGCATGTTTATTAGAGCAAATTGGAATCTTGACTTCCTAAAAAGGTATTGAG
This sequence comes from Chitala chitala, assembly GCA_025773905.1. NCBI lineage: Eukaryota > Metazoa > Chordata > Actinopteri > Osteoglossiformes > Notopteridae > Chitala > Chitala chitala. The sequence continues at coordinate 4,789,704 of JABJVR010000029.1, forward strand.
CTATCATTATGGCAGCAGTTACAAAGATTTAAGGTTTTCAGGTTAACGTGGCCATAAATTCACCTGTATAAATGAGAAGTATTCAGGTTAAGGAAAGTTGCAAGGTCAGCACTGTAATTATTAGTACAAATCGCAGTTGTTCTGGAATCACACGTTAGCCTTGATAAAAATCAACAGAGGGTCGGTCCTGGATCCTGGCATTATGTGTGATGGGAGGGGAGTATGTAAGCTGTGAGCAATGCTGTCCATTTGGAAACTAAATTTGTGTCCAGAAAGCAATGGCCAGCAAAACCTGTTTTACTAAAGTGCTCCCATTACGTATTACAGGCCGCTCGCTCATGAAAACGCTTTTTATGGAGATACGGTCTCAGTATGGCTAAAACAGGAATGTGCTTGTCAAGGCTCTGTGAGAAAAATGAGCCTTACAAATTGCATCACAGCTGAACAACTCGTTGATCCCTCTTGATCTGCTCTGAGCAAATATTTCCTGTGTAATATCTGTAAAATGTCAGTTGACCTGTGATAAAAGCTTTTCTGAGAAATTTTACAGTTATAAAGTTTGTTAATTTGCTGCAGGTAAGACTTTTTTTGTGCTCACTTATAAATTGCAGGCAGCAATGAGCCTCATAACCTAGCAATCACTGTCACCCTGATCATTACACATTGATTTCATTTTCGTATCCAATTACCCATAAGAAGCTGAAAATGAATTATTAACCCATGTAGCTGACAGATATATAACTTGGTCCTGCAATGCAGGAATAAAAAGCTGCAGAAAAGGACGTTTGCTTAATTTTAAACCACAGTCTAGTCATGTGAAACTCCCTAGACCTGCATCTGAAGATGGATGCTCAGGGATCTCTAGCTGAAGGCATCCTTTTCAATTCAGTTTTATTTACTGAAAGTCAAATAAAGTTTGAAAGACTTTGACTTTAGCTAGCTGTACATAAATTATAAGCACACAACCTTGAACCGTTACGTTCACATGTTGTTATAATAAATAAAAAGGTCCTTAATAATGAGACCTACCTGTCCAATCTAATTCCAGAGTCAGGACATAAACACCACTTTTGGTTGCGTTTGCTCAATATTTTGGTGTCAGAATATATCAAATCGGACCAAAACGTTCTCTTTCAGAAGAGCATTCATTCATTGCGGGGTCCACTTAATGGAAATATTGTACATGTTTTCAGTATATTTACCAATAAATAGACAAGGTTTCCACTTGATGTTAAAATAAATTAATTAATTAATCACAGTTTTGTTATTGCTCTATACAAACATGATGTTGAATCATGTTACCTACCTTGAATTTAATGTGTTAAGCTGCTAAGAGAAACCGATGTGCCCCATGTTTAATAGAATAATACTATTAAAATCAGACTCTACAAGACCTGACTTGGAATACGATGGAATGTGACTTATAAAGACAGACCGTCTTTTATATAAGTGTTAAAGATTTAAAAACGTATTTAGTGCACACAAAACATACTCAGAGTAGTTCCTTTTTACATTGTTCTTTAATATTTGCTGTGCAGCTTCTAGAGTTCTCACTTAAGCCAGACTTAGGTCTTTACACGCTATCAGGTAGCTGTTTGCTAAGTGCTTAATTAAACGAGCCACCTTATCTGAGTTTTCGCTACAACACATGCAGCCTAGTTCTCTTTATGCTCTTTTGCATGTCTGGATTCTTCAGAAATCTTAATGCACTGAACATTAATTGAAACTTGTTTCCTGTGGCAGCTAACTGCAGAAAGGTAAGGCAGACATAGAGCTGCAGGGGCTGGAGTATGGACACTGGCAGGAAAAGCCATCGCTGACGTTTACGACTGCTGCAAAAGCTATGGAGTCTGGCAACAAGCAAGGGAAATCATGCTATATTATCGCTCGTGACTGTTACAGTAATTCTTTGTATCCACTTATCAGATGTCATCAACCTTAGAATATGTGAAACGGGGTGAGAATTTTTATCTGGTAAAGCAGTTCACCCACTTATGTCATATTCATTTAACTGAACGTTCTTTACACTGAAACAAATGGGAAAAATATGGTACTATGAACATGCTATCCATGTAGGTAAACTATCACTTCTCAGGTACTCATCTAAGTCGACTGTACTGCAATTTACAAAATGTGCCTCTTTACTTGGTATTCTCTTTTTGAGCTTTTGATGTAGATTTACTAATTAAGAAAAGTTGCTATCTTACTAACATTTACATTACAGGTACAGATGTTTTCCGACACCTCGTCATCCAAAATTTCTCCTGAAATTGATTAATAAACCTAGTCCACAGCCCCACGCCTCTCCAAAACTTTGCAGTAAATATAGTGAATGGTGATTTCAGTCGCTAATGGGTTTAGGTTTGGCTCACTAACTGTGCTCTGCTTTATTACAAAGTAATGGTGTTGAGGTCTTGGATCTTTGCAGCGTGGTGCAGTTCTTCCACTCTACTCTCAATAAGCCATTTCTGTAAGGACCTTACTTATTGCACGAGGTTATTGCCATGGTGAAACAGGAAACTATAATCTATAAACTATTGCCACAAAGATGAAAGCACAGAATAACTTAGGACGTTGTTGTGCACAGTAACATTACATTTTGTTATCACCACAAGTAGGGGACCTTGCTAGAACTGTGAAACACAGCCTATACCATTATTCCTCCATCAGCACTTTGAAACTGTTGAAGTGCTAGATAAAGAGGACTCCAGGAAATAGACTTACACTGCTCTAGTGTTCAATGGTGCTGAGCTTTACACCAGTCTAGAGAATGTCTGGTGTGAAGCATAATGATTGGCTGCTTCTGTACAGGAACTCAGATGTTTTTTTTATAGCACATTATAATGCTTGTGTTCTATGAGTTCCTGTGACCCATCATATCACAGCTGAGATGTTTTTAATGTTTCCATGTCACAATAAAGTCATGGGTAGTTGACAAGGGCGGATGTATCAGTGACATTTGAATTAGAAAGTCAACATACATCATGGTGCCATACAATAACAGATTCTTTCTTTTTTTGACCAGTTACACAGGTATTCTTTCAAATCTATAAACACAAAAGATAGCCCAGACTTTTCTTTATAGATTGAGGAAAACAGGTTTTAAAGTTGTAAGGTCTGTAATAAAGTTGTATATTTTAATTTTTAAAAATTTGCACAGGCTTATATTCAAAACAAACAGGTGCTGTTTTACACATACAAAAACACTTGGCTGAAACAGAAAAGACAAAACATAAATACTGTCAAAAACATATTGTCTATGAAAAGAATTTTTTTTCATTTACTAGCAGAACACCCTAAAAATATGTTCTGTCAAACTGTCAGCAACTATATCATTAGGGGGAAGAGTTTATAGCATTAACAACTTTTGTCAGATTGCATCCTACCTGAATAACATGCTGTGGTTTCATAACATTCTTGCTTATAACTTAAAATGAAAGCATCGAACACCATACATGGTAACCGATTATATAAACTTTATGTTGCCATGAGAGGCGGCATGGTGGCGTGGTGGTTAGCACTGTTGCTGCACACCTCCAAGCCTGGGGTTCAATTCCTGCCTTGGGTCTGTGTGCGTGGAGTTTGCATGTTCTCCCTGTGCTTGGTGGATTTTCTCCGGGTGCTCTGGTTTCCTCCCACAGTCCAAAGACATGCAGGTTAGGTTGATTGGTGTGTCTAAATTGTCCGTGGTGGGTTGGCACCCTGCCCTGGGTGTCCCCTGCCCCATGTGCTCTGGGATGGGCTCCAGGCTTCCCTGTGACCCACACCAGGACTAAGCGGTTAAGATGATGGATGTTGCCATGAGCTGAATTTAGGTTTTTTCAATAAAAAGTTTAATAGAGAAATCATTTTGTAAAAATGAAATACTTGTAGAATAACAAATTTGTATTGATGTTGTATTACATTTCCTGCTCATTATTTTCTGTCTTACCCAGATGTAAACACACCGAATGTTCCTGTGCACCTTTTCACCTATATGCCAGGTGCATTAAATCCTGTTGGTGTTCAGGTCTGCTTGTGTGCTAACCATTTTAGCTAACCCCATTGCTTTCAATATAAACAAATAGTTGGTATCTGAAAAGGCTTGTGTGATGTCATTCTGAAAATACTCTAGTATATCTATTAGATTGAGGTTTGGAAGCTGGAAACATCATTGATACAAGTTTAATTCACTCTCCTGTTCCTGGAAGAGCTCCTGAAACCTTTATCCTTATGTTATGTTGTAGCACTGGTCCAGTGAAAAAATTAACAGATGCACACTGTGCTGCTTTGAAGGAATGCATGTGGTTGGCAGGTAAAAATATATATTTTTTTGTTATTTATCCAATGATAAATTTGTTTCTGTAATTTTACCCAGTACAACCTTTTTTAAACTGACATTGGAGAAAAGATACTGGCTGGCCTACAGCCATCTGTAGAAGGTACAAGGAGTTATGTATTTATTTACTTCTCACCTGGGATCATGTACTGGACCTTGACTGTTGTTTACTTGTAACTGTACACAAGTCATAGATGGTGCATCTAATGTTAACCAACATTCGTTATTCCGCCTTACACCCACAAAGACTGCAGACTTGCACACCTGCCTGCATACTATAAACAACATCTTTTTAAATTGTGTCACAGTCATTGACTGAATGTCACAGTACAAGGCGGTTGCACTTGTTAAAGTTACCCTTCAGTGAGTGTGTCCACATGTATGTTTTATATATGTCTCTGATTAATGCCCCACTTTGGCTGGTAGGTACTTTTTGAGTTAATATATGGTCTAATATCTTTTTTTGTCAAATGCATTGTTGTGCATATGCAAAAAAAACAATACATTGGTATTCTGACCACGAAAAGTTCTATATCAATCACAATATTTTATTTACATTGTTTTAGCATAATTTATTTATGTTACTGAAAGGGGGGGGGGGCGGGCAAA
>JABJVR010000029.1:4808304-4832245 GCA_025773905.1 Chitala chitala
ATTACTACTATTTTTACCTATGGTTTTTCATATTTTATAGGCTGTTTTTTGGTTTATATCAGGTTGCTTCCATTTAAAATTTTATAACCACTTAATTTGGAACTTTTTAACCCCCCCCCCCCACCCACAAAAAAAAAAAAATAATAATAATTTCACATGCTTTTCCCTCTTAGTTGCCTTCTGTTCAGGGCTGTCTGATCCCAACTAGCAGAACCTCAATGTGAAATGACCCTTGTGTTGCCACAATTCAGCCAACATATCTGGTCATCTGCATCTTTTCTTCCATAATGCACTGCTTTTAGCCTGCAATGACATAGCCCTTAATTTTTCTTGCCAGGCATTATCAAGACAAAGACACTTTCACTGTATATGTGATGTCACTGTTACTTTTATAGTCTTTTCCCCTAAGGTATTACTCAGATACTTTAAGTGCTTTGCAATGATTTGCTTTCAAATATACACTTGTATTTTATTGACTGATCAATTGACTGATTTACATTTGAGACATACAATACTTAGAGCAGATCTTCAGTACTTTGGGATATTGTTAGATTCATTCTTAACAGAATTAGTCTACGTGTTATTCAGCACCTAAAGTACGTATTACATCATATGCATTTCACACGTACATCTGTGAAAACACTTCTGTATGCATAACCGTCTTAATCATGATGTCAGTGTTGCTAAACAAAAAGACACTTCTGTTCTTACCTTGTTCTACAACCCATTACATTTCAAAAGACAAAAACAGGTGCAAACTAACCTGCAAAACATGCAAAATATTAAGCTCTTGAATTGTAGGGAAAAGAAATACCGCTGGGTGTGGACTTTTACAACAAAAGCCCAAGAATTGGAACTTTATTGCTTTTACAATAAATGAACGCACATTAAACCCATTCAAGATAAAGGTGTCCCCCTTTGACATCCTAAAAGGGGCAGCCTGCTTAAGTGAATTAAATTGGTGGGCAGCCTCTATCAAATGACTTAATATCCTTAATCATCATTACAAGGGTGACATATTTCAGTTGTTTCACTACATGACAGCTTCAAGTGGTTAAATAATATCTGAATGAGTAGCATCGAAGGGCAGGATTCAGATTCGGCTGCTCAGTACTTGTTATTGATGGTTGCTGCTACTCTAAAAACTTTGTCACTTGTTTAATTCATAATGTGGAAACCAGAGGGCTAAACTCTAAGAGCACGTGACCCAAAGAAGCACACACCAGCTTCCACGGGCTTGTGCAACCAGGGTAGAAATTACCCACAAGTATATTAAGGGTGGAGTAAGCGCAAGTGAAAAGATGGTTTTCATTAGCTGAGATACAAATGGTAAAACCGTCATTTTGTAATATTAATTTTGGGTTATTTACCTGTGAATGCTACTTAAAAAATTGCTTTGGTTGTCATCTTTTTTTTAAAAAGATAAATTGTCAGAAAGGGCATCATTCACACTTCTCAAAGCAGACTTGAGTGCCGTGTCTGACAGATATGGGAGTGTGAATGATTCCCCCGTCTTGCTTTTCTTTTAGTGCAGCGGTGTGCTTAGACAACCAGAGATAAGCTTCAATGTCATCTGGCTCGTCATTTTAATGACACTTCCCTGGTTGGTTTAGCAGCTGAGGGAGAAGCACCCTGGGCTGCTCCCCGTGCTGTACTTTCACCCTGCCTACTGACTGGTTCTCTGTTGAGCAAAGGGGATCTGAGGCAACTGGGGAGCCAGCAGATCTTCCATTTACGTGCCACAGGGCATTTCAGTGATCAGTCAGTGATTGGAGGGCAGCGCTTGGTCTGCTTTGGTGGGTACCTGTGTTTTCTGTCCAGTGTTGAAGGGAGGCAAAAATTGCCCATATTGCAAAATAAAGTGCACTCACAGGTGGACCTGAGGCAAGAGGGTGGCATAAAAACCAGGATTCTCCTCCTTCTCCTGTTAATAGTGTTGCCAAGACTGCTGCCGCTTTTCTGTCTCCTCACTGTGTTTAGAGCAGCGGAGGTGCAGCGGGTCTCACGGTTACTGATTGTCAGTTACCGGGTTATCGGGTCCACTGTTGATTTTAGCAGATTGAGGATGAGCGCATCAATCACAGACAAAGAACGCAGCGGTGCAGGAAACAGAGATGGTCCAGTCGCGTGGCTCAGCACGGCTCTATTTCCCATCATCGCCACGCAGTCTCCACAGAGGGGCCAGGGTGTGCGAGAGAGAGGTAAGACGTGTGCAGGCGGCACTTCTCGGCACGTCTGCCTGCTGCGAGAGAAGCTCTCTCTCGTGTGCTCCTTCCTGTAATCTGTAGATTGAAGACAGCTGTCTAATGGGCTAAGCGCCGTCAGCAGTCTCGACGAAACATCGCTGGACAGCTCCCGCTCTGTTCGCCAAGCTGCAGTCTTGCCGGGCTGTTAGCAGAGCTGCCCCGTGGTTTCCTGGCATACAATATCTCTGTTTTAGGCCTATATATATATATATATATATATATATATATATATGTGTGTGTGTGTTATGTCTGCGACTGCATTCACAACATGCAATCCCAATGCCTTGCATTTAGAAAGCTGGACCATACATACGCACAACAAAGTGTCTTTTATTGTCAGAAATATATTTAAATACAAATTCAATATTAATTATGTGTGTACTTATATTTAAAAATCAAGTACACTTTCAGTAGCCTTGTGGCTCGATGGGTAGAACATCAAGCAGCAATGCAAAAGTCTGCAGCTTCTAGTCCTGGCCCAGCTGCTAGCTCCCTGGGTCCTGCATATGGTTGCCCACCACTCCCCCCAGGGGCACGGGCTAAATGCAGAGAACAAATGCTGCTGTAACATGTATGTGGAATGTGTTAAGTCTCTTTGGGGACAAAGTATCTGCTAAATCTAAAAATAAAACTGCACATTATATTTTAAACCTTGATTTTTTTTCCCCCAATATCTCACTGTCACTGCTGATATTTGTATACTGTTTTTAATTTAATGTTTGGAACATTTGTGTCATCAGTTAAAAGGTTCTACACAGCTAAATTTACCACTAGAAGAACAACAAAGAAAATTTCATTTACCCTCACTTACAAACATAACATACACTACCTTTGACCCCAGTGTCAAATCATTATTGTCCAATGGCAATCTTCTGGAATTGTTTTTACCTATGGTTCGTTGTGTACTTAAAGATATTTATGTACAGGTATATATTACACTAGTTTTTCATTGCATTATCCCCCTAGACAAAGACATTTTTATTGGACATCATGTGGATGTTTTTTTCCACTGGTGAATGCTAAAAAATATTAGAAAAAGTTTTATTCTGACACATCTATGTAGATTTAGAATCATTCCAAACTAATAACAAACATATTTATCAGTTAATCTGTTAATCTTTACTACTGCTAAGAGGTTCCTTGAAAGGTTATGAAGTAACATAACTACTTTACCCCTAGAATAATTTACAACCACATTTTTGAATAATCATATCAAAATCTTCTTCTTCTTCCTCTTGAGTGGCTAGTCGGGCAATACCGCAGGGGGAGTTGCCGTTCGACCATCCCGTGCTGGTGCGGGGTCCGCTTGTCTGCATGCCATCCGCCATTTGGTTCTGATCCAGGGCGTCTTCGGGTGCGACGTTTGCATATAATCATATCAAAATGACATCTTCAAATTCTCTTCAAGGTGAATAACTGGACATAAATTATTCTGACAAGCATTTGTACTGCTGTTATTAAATATTAAAAATGACTACTTTCTAACCAAGGTAGTTTAAATGGAACATTGTCCTGAAAAACAACCAGGTACACAAGAGATCTACTACTAATGCATTTCAGGTGGTTACATGTAACAAGCAGCCTTTCGGTGAAAGAAATTCTGGATTTTACTATTATGCCCCTCTGACCTCTTACCAGCCAGGCATGAACATTAAAAGGACATAACAAATTAACTGGATCTACAGCAGAATACAAAATTATCCCACTTGGTCATTTCAAGAATGACCTGTGGTGAAAATATCAAAATGGCAGGAGGTAAATGTGCAGAATTGGATCATTGTGTTCATTTATTTACTCCAATTAAAATTTGTTTACAGTGATAAATATTAGAGACAGCCATCTGTGCATCAGAACTGTAAAGGTTACGGAAATGGCACCTTGGTAAAATGAGACCCTTTACAGAGTAACCTTTCCTGAGCTACACTTTTTCCTGTAAGGTCCCTGTGGCAGGGGTGTTTTTTTTTTTTTTTTTTTTACTGAAACATTGTTTTTACAGCTGGAGAGATGTTTGGCTTTTGGCTTTCAGAGATTCTCATGATCTCCAGCCCATAATCAGCCCATTAGTTTTGTCTTCCCTTACAATGTTCTTTTCCTAGAACTGGTTGATATGCAACTTAAGGTACAACTTAACACACAAGGAAAGCTCCCACACAGTCTAAAGAAATGCCACCACAGTCTGAATGAAAAAAAAAAAACATCTCATTGCCACTTTTTTCCTTTGTATACAAGTCAAAATACTATTGTTTTTAAACAATATTATTGATTTTCTGGTTTGGACTTTATTCATTTGAATTCTTTTTCTTAAAGGAATTTTTAATGCCTTGCCTACAGCCTTATCAGGACACTAAACTGAAAGTTCAACAAAAAACATTTTGCAGCAAACCACGGTTTTTTATGTTGTCATTCTAGCTGCTGCTGTTTTTGGTTCCCAGAAGTGCTGCAGCTGCTGAACACAAATTGTTTCAATAAGCTGTACCTCTGAGGGACAAAACCATACCTTTACTTATTATTACAAATAAGGCCCCGTGTTATACTTTCCAAACTACTGCATGAAGTCACTAAAGACATTTTAGAATAAAATGAATTTAAATAGCTATTTTATTAATGTAGGTATATCCCTATTTGTATTTTCTTCCTAGGGACCCAATGTATCTCTTAGCGATATGGTGTCTCATGTGAAGGAGGTTTTGACATTCTGCATTCAGGTACACAGCAACCAGATCTTCACTAGACTCAAACACAGTCTCGTGTGTTGAATTGAATTCCTTTATCGTCGTTGTACTTTACAGTACAATGAAATTAAATGTGCAGCTCCCTTTATCAATGGCAATACTTACAATAGAAGATAAGATAAACATCAAACAATTTCCACATATACATTTACCTTAAGAGATGAAAATCTTATGCTAGTGGTGCTAATTCACTAAGAAAACAATGCTTAAAGAACAAGACAAAGTACATCCACAGTTTCACATATACAACACAGTCAGCTCAGTGCTGATCCTGTTGACTTGTCCTAATAGACTTGAAGATGATTCATGCACTATTATGCAGCTTTTTTTTTTTTTTTTTTTAACCATTAAGCTTTAAGGCCGAACACCTGAACGACTGAGACAACAAAATGAAATAGTGTGTAGAGCAGTGCTGAGGGGTAGTGGCCACAGACTCTTGGGACCCACGTAACATTTGAACACATATTGATTTTCCATGCCTCTAGTACAATTTAAAATTAAATTTTATTTTCCCATAAAAACTGCCCAATTCAAGGACAGGGGAGCGGCAGTGCAGCTAAACTCAGGCAAGACAGGTATGTCCTGCAATCAACACCAGCACATGCATACACAGGAAGGAGCTTTAACACTGCCATGTCATCTGAATCATATGAGCAAATCCACACACACACCCAGAAAACAGGCATCTTTCACACACACACACACACACACACACACACACACACATATTAGACTATGACACTACCATTAGGTTCAGCCCTGTCCATTAGGTGTTTTCTATAATGTGACTTCTTTGAAAATGTCCAAACTTTGTCCTTTTGAAATCTTTTTTGGAGTTTTCCCTTACTTGCTCAAGTAAGGGAAAACTCCAATTACAATCTGATACAATCACTTTCATCTAAGATGTTTTTTAAATCTTAAAATTAAAACTTAATGAAAGAGAGATAGAATCAGCGTTCTAGTACTGATAACTAAATTTATTTTGTGAATTCAAATTTAGTTTTTGATGTGTACAATTACTCCAATAATCAGTACATCAGCAGAGTGAACGTTTTCAAATGCATGCAAATTATTTGTACATTTATGTCAAAGATTAACTTTTTAAATGTCAGTAAACAATGCTGACACCATAGGGACCATGTTTGTCATATCATGTTTATTTTAGATTCTAACCCTTATAAAAAATAAAGCTGGAAAATGGTCACTATCTCATAGTCTAAATTTATATTATGGATTATCTTCTTGAATGTAGTTCAGTATATGATGTTGCAATACTTGGTTTTTGTTCATTTTTGACCAATCATCAGATTTATTGACAACATCAAGAACACAACAAGGACCAACTTTCACTAAATGCTGTAAGTTACTGAACATTGGGGCATTTACTAGAGAAACGAGCAGAAAAAGCAACTGATAAAGCTACTTATAAATCAATTGTGTTACAAATGAAAAAACAATTGGTCAAGAGCATTACTATAAAAAATTATTCAAATACAATACAAATAACTATTCTCCTTAATGCTTTTTGTGTGATTATTATATCTAGAATGTAATATTATAATTTTCATTTTTAACAGTAAACATTTACAAATCATTTACGTTTATTAGGACTTTATTACTGACTAGTTATGTAGCCAAGTTGTATAGGTAGTTATTTTTCAGTTGTTTTTTAATTATTTTTATTTTTATTAATTTTATTTTAATAAAATTAAAATTTATTTTTTAGACCCTCTCTTTCTGCAAAGTGCTTTGAGACAACTTGTGAAAGGTTCTATATAAAATATATGCTTTTAAATAATCAAGACTAATGTATTTGGCTTTTGTCCATTTTGTTCAGTTCATTTGCTACCAAACAATGAAAGTGATCTGTAAATAACACAGAACACAACGCCAAAGGCACTTCAGGCATTGGAGAAAACAAAAAAAAGCAGGTAGATGGACTGAATTTGGTGCCAGTAGTGGGCTGTAATACATAATTACCTTATAAATATCAACTTTAAGGAACAGTAAAAAACTGTAAGGGGAAACTGTGTAATATTTTTCTGAATGGGCGTAAGGTATACTTATGGTCTCTACATCTGGTATAAAACATTTGGGTGGTATGGATATTGTGGTTGATGGGTGGTGCTGTTGGAACACGACACTTTAATGGTTTTGGCAGGGTTGTGAGACTATTTTGTACATTTGTTGGCAAAGTCAGAGCTCTTACTGCTACATAGATGGAAACACCCCAGTGATTGCATTTTAATATGTTGTGCAGCTTTTCCATAGTTTATGTGAATCTGGAGAACTGGTCAGACGTGCCAGGGTGGTACTGTACAGCCTGACAAATCTATACGCGTGGTGTGTAGCTAAAACACTTAACAGAAGAACAAAGGTGTCACTTATTTTCAAAGAAGCCCACAAAATGCCACGTGATTCCTGTCGGTAGTAAGAGCCTGAAATAGTGGGATTAACCTGACTGGCTGCTTGGGAAGCCGGTGACCTTGACAAAAGTGAATACACAGTGGATTGCTGCTCATACTAGTAAAAAAGCAAAGAGTGAGAAGAGGCCAAAATGTTGCCCTGGGCCAAACAGAAGGTGGGCACAAAGGCCTGGGTCACGCTGCTTCTCTCTGAGCAGTTTGTCAGATGTGTCAAGGTGGGTCTGCTATTACCGTATGTTACAGTGCCGGTGATCCACCACACAATGATTTCAGTGCAACTGCTTTCTGTAACCAGAGATTGTGTAAGTGGAAGGAGTGTCTCTTTGAGGAGCAGATGCATTTAACCCTCCTACCCCCTAATCTAGCTATATATTCTACAGACCCTAAACGCACAAATCTGAAGTAGGCAAGGAGAATTCAGTACTGAATCATTTATAAGAAAGCCTCCCCTCCCCAACACACACACACACACACACACACACACACAGAAGTCTAGTGGAAGTGGGGTTAACAGCTCTGAGATTCTGCATCTTGATGGCATGGTCTGCCACAGCTATGTGAGGAGGAAGACACTAAATGGTATAAATGTGTTACAGAAAACTGCATTCTAACACCTCTTCAGTACTGTACAATTTTTCAGCCCTTCCTGTTTATGCTCTTATGATAAATTTTGGCCTGTATTTAATAACAAAATATAGTACAACCCGTGTTTTATAAAAGTGCGAAATAAATTGCTGCATCCTCCAAAATGCAAGCTATTTCCCCCTAGACGGAGGTTCCTTTTCATCACGAGCATCTTATCACCCTCTCCATTTTTCACACAAAAGACGTGTGAGCCAATGTTTTTATCTGCGCTGCTCTAGGAATTATAAGCATTATAATAAAGCATCGACTGAACCTATTCAATCCAACCTGAGATACAAGTTCACAAACCTTCAGGTTGTGTGTTATAATACTGTATATATTAACAGTTACTAATTTTAACATATTTTAACATATTAATATAAATACAATTAAAGTTAATTTGCCTCTCTGTCTTAACAAATTTCTCTTAAAATTTGGAGGTAACCCACGTTTAAACTGGCATGATGCTGGTCATGATACAAATGAAAAGATACATTGAATATGATAGTGGAGCTATATTTAATCATTTTTGTCAATGTATGAGTATTTTCTTAAAAAAACATCACCCAATATTTAATAAATAAAAAAATAAAAATAAATAACAAATTATTCCAGAAAATCAAAATAAATAAATACTTCAAAATAATTTGTTGGTCCAAAAAAAAAAAAAAAAAAAAAAAAACTTGGTCAGTGTGAAAACCCACCTGTGACTTGCCTTGTAAAAACAAACTAAACACCTCTGCATTTTGTACGCCACTCTCCGGGTCACGGTCAACCATGAATGCAAATGTGTGTATCATGCATATCACATCTTTGAACAGTGTGTGACTCAAAACCAGCCATGGTTATCATAACAATGGATCTTCCCACATTTTCACTAACACACCTCTCGCAGGTGGAAAGGAATGTTTGTTTATTATAAGATATAAAAATTTTGGGCATTTCTTTTATTAGCAATAATACACATAACTATATATTTGTGTACTTATATACTTACATATGCATTATTACATTTAACAATTGCATAAATGTAGGTGCATACTTGCTTTGTGAATACTGACACAAGAGTGTAACACCGTGTTAATTCCATCTCTTCCTGCTACTATTGAAATTGAAGTTTAAATCATACAGAGCACACTGACATTTCACAGCTTGTAATTTAATGCATTTTACAATTAAATGAAATCACTGTTGTATGTAACATGGCTCCCCCACTAAGAAGCAGCTTTGTATTAAGCCTCCCCTATAAAATTAGTATATATTCTAGTGTCAATACATAGTTTACATTTATTATTATTATTATTATGTTTAACATATGGGTATATATCTGAAATATATGTAGAATGTTACAGAAACAGTGAGAAGGAGCCTGACTACACAGTCCAAAACTGCTGCTATAGCTCGCATTTGCATAAAATACTTTTAAATGGCTACTTTCTCTGTAACTAATCTGCCGGAGCAATCAGTAGACATGATGTGGAGCCAGGGCCTTCTCACAAAGTTATCTAAATCCAGAAAATGCCACACGACTCAAAGTGCTGTTGCCCCCCCTCCCCCCACCCTTGATCCCCCTTTCTCTTTGGTCTACATTAAGTTTAATTACAGTTTGTGTTGCAGGCCAAAACCCGCAGCTTTGTTCCCGACCATTCTCCACACTACCTGCTAACGCCACTTCTCCTTATCCCAAGACTTATTAAAATGGAACTGACCTCATTATTCGGCTTGCACCCAGCTGCATTTTCGTTTTTAATATCAGCAGAAGAAGGGGGGGGATAATCTGCACAGCTCAAGGAGACGCAAAGTGGCGAGGCGCCGCAGAATGAGATGGAGCACATGGAGGCTGTATCCACGGGGGCTGCGGGCTGCCGGCAGCCTCGCAAGCTGCAGGTGCCACTCGCTGCCTGGTTCGGCAGGTGTGCGGCGGCGCACCTCTCACGGCTGGGCGCGGGATGCGGGCGGCAGAGCACTGGGAGCGACGCTGACTTCTCTCCGATCGAGCAGAATAATTCTGACGACCGCTGATGATTACCTCATTAGGCCCAAAAACAACACCTGCACTTCCTCGCTTGTGCAAATGTGTCTTACTCTAACAGAACACGCTCTGGCTCGGCAGGTGGCCTGGGGGGCTGGGGGTGCGATGGGGGGAGCGGGTGGGGGAGCAGGGAGAATGTGAGCAGACAGAACAGGTTTCCTCGCTGAATGAATGATTTTCGTCATGAAGTTTGACCATTTTGTTTGCCTCCTTTACATTAAGCACGACCATAAACTTTTGCTCATTTCATTAACTTTCATTACATATTAGAATATAAATTAATATGTATGTATTTTGCTATTGTTTTCTTGCAGGATGTAAAATATTTTCCATTTTATTACTTAGAGAGGTAACTGTCCGTTCCTTTTAACGGAGACACATATATGAACTGAAATGTTTGCGAAAGTAGTTCTGCCTTCACCATTAATATTGCAGCATGTCACTCATATAGCCCATTCCTGGTAACATCAAATGTAAAAGAAATTACATTCATTACATGTGCATTTTGACAGAAGGTAAAAACGTGTTTCATTTCAGAAGCCAGCAGTGTGGTTCAGTAGCCTATCTAGGGATTCTGGAAGAGTGACAAAGATATTGCCCCAAGTCTCAAATTCAGGTCTGATGAAGAACTGCTACTGTATGAAAAGCAATACCCACATTCAGGCTTTCGAGCGGGGCCAGATGCTTACGGATGTGGCTGATCTCAGCATGTCATTATGGAGGGATATAGATAAAGCTCCATGAATCTGTCTATTTGTTTTATCTTTCCAGTGCAGAAGAAAACACCACAGGAAAAAAAAAAACTGTTTGTGTACCCTCTGGCCATATAATATTGCTTGATGAAGAATTAAAAAAAAAAAAAAAAACTTGAGTGTTTGGGCGCCTGTAAACTATACAGACCACAGCCTTGCCTCTCTTTAACTTCTGGGTCTTGTCCTGCAGCAGAGGAACTTAACAGCTATTTATTACAATTCATCACGCACTTTGTTACACATCAGACTAAAACTGGAGACTGTTTGTGACCCAACATTGACTATAAGACAATTAACTGTATGTTAGTATGTCAGATTTAAGGAAGTTAATCGTGCAATATTACAACCATCAGAAACATATATTAGTTTTAAACCTATAGGAATATAACCTTAGTGTTCGTTTAAAACACAAAGTTTGATTCAATCTCACATGTACAATAACGCTTATATTTGCACTTACCAATAAATATTGTACTGCACCAGGTACAACATGCATAGTAATTATTAAAAAAATCTGTTTTGTAATTTTTCTGTGTTTATTTTCAGCTTGAATGCATGCAAAAAAATGTGCGAAGGTACATATAAAGGTCTGTGAATACTGTTAATTTTAGGCCATAGTTAATGTAGTAAAACACTGTTTCATCTGATGTAGTAATGTATGTACACACACACACCTTAAGCAGTCACCGTGCATGTAAGTGTAAAGACATATCAGGGTAAAAATCATAATGAAAAGAAATATATTATAAAAATAATTTTAACACAATTTGATTAACAATTTTGTACCTGTATATCACTACATACTATTTCTATTTTTAAAAGTATTACTTTATGATATACATTACTCACAAAATAAAAAAGAAACACTAAAAGTAAACAATGCCAACAATTTGCCTTGTTATTTTACTCTGCGTTTTTTACATTGTCAGTAACTCCCAGCAGAACTTTAGCAACACCTGTACTGTAGTGGGGTTTTATGCACCGGGGCTTCTTTTTGAAGGCAGAAAAAAAGAAAAGCTTGTTCGGGGGGTAGCCGGCATCTCTGGCCGGCAGCCGCAGGAGCGTTGCCGACGTGCTGCTGAGGATAGCAGCTCTCAGCCCAGCCGTGGTGAGACCCCAGGAGGCCTGCCACCTCCTGGTCCGACTCCTTGTAATTCTTCAATATCTAATCACCTGCACTCAATTTTACTGATTCGTTTACTGATACTGCAGAAAATTACCATCCTACACCGGGGTGGCTAATTGTTCTTAAGTGCAGTCCTGGAGACTTGCCTGTCCAAAAAACATGATCTTCATTTATCGTGGATGTGCTTTGCTGATGTGCTGTCAGAAAAGGCACTAGCCAAATGGCTCCTAATAAACAGAGAAGAAAAGCAGCAGTCACAAACAAGCCAGTGAATTGAAAATAACACATCTAAATATGATTAAAGCTTCTGATGTTCTCCTAAAGCATAAAGTCCTTTACATAAAAGCCATAAAATGCACAAAAAGTTAGCCATCAAGTCTAATTAGAACCCTACGGTTTCCCTGTGTCCATACAATAACCAGCATTACTGCAATGATGTGAAAATTATCATGCTCTTTACCCATAGGGACCCATATTAAATTAATATGAGCTACTCGCCTTGCTAACTTTCTGGCCAGTTGCAAATTGCAGGTAGTAGTACTGTCATGCAGCAAAAAGCACCTATTAAAAAAACAGAAAGAAAAATATATAAGATTTTTTAAACTTAAATACGTACATATATGTATATATAAAAGAGATTGTATGTTTTGGTAAAAACAGAATCCAATTTGTTAAGACTTTAATCCAAAACATAAAAAGTCATTCCTCAGTTGTAATATTAATTTTTCATGTAATTTTTATAGCATACATATAATGCAAATTATTTATTGAATTATCTTTTCGTTTAATTTTTAGAAGATATTTCTTCATTGCCAAAACGTGCATGTTTGTTGTCCAAAAAAGTGTTTGCTGCTGTCTTCTCCATCTTACAAAATATGCGTTTCGTTCACATGCACATTTTGTATAGTGACGTCATTATGACTACATGTATTGTGACTCACTAATACTGGCATGCATTTTACCCCAAAATCTGTTATTTTACAATGTCAGACATTAGTTAATTGAATGGTTAACAAGACAGCTCTTTTGACTGGGGTGGTGTCTCCACTGTATATACGATTTAACTAAGACTTTAAAAACGTGTTGAAATATTCATTATTCCACATGAAATGAGAAATTTAAATACTCACATATGTATTTTTGCTGTGCTGGATTGTCAGGCTGTCTTGTGCGCACCCTTCCTTACACCCTAAGCTGCGTGGAATAAACTCATGGCTCTCTGTAAATCTGCCTAGGATATCTGACTGGAAAATTTATGTATGTATGTAGGGTGGTAATCTATGAGTCTTTGAATACATTTTTTGTATGGTTTAAATGACAAAAAAAAATACCCTAAGTGTTTTTAAAACCAAGAGCACACACGCTTACACATTCATTGTGTAAACATAATCATAATTACCTTTAAGAAAAAAATAATTGCTTTTCTGTTTTTTGTTTTGAAAACAACACGGTGATCAAGGAATGCTTTAGTCATTTTTGAGTAAAAGTTACACTAGTCAAGGGATTATCGAAACCTCTGGCTAAATTACCCACCATCTTCATATGAAACTTCTTGAAACAGAATACCAATCTGGGATTTGTTTATTTTTATGTGGGATCATGCTGTTTCAGAAACTCCAATAATTAGGTTTTAATTCACTCTTTATTTCCCTTGACCTTGGCATGGGAAATTAGTGACTATAAAACAAAGTAATAATTTCTCTAAATACAGGTACATGCTGAGATGCTGGAGAAGCACATTTGTATTGGCAATTGGGATGCGTACTTACTTAATACACAAAGAGACCTGTGTAGAATTAATTTTCATGGCTTATCACAGATTCAGTTTGGACTGGAATTAATACAATGAAGTCGACCACACAAACACTGTTTTCAGCAGGTCATAAATGAAACACAGGCTGAAAAATGCCCTTGGCCAAACATATGTTGTATGCCATAAGTAAGTCAACACAGTGTGTTGTAAATGGTAACAAACACCACAGTCCTGGCATCATATTCACCACTGAGTGAAACTTTACATATACAACTTGCCACAAAATTTGCACTTTATTTTCAGATTGCAGTGAATGCCAGCATAATGACAAGTTTGAAGACATATTTACACACATTTACTGGATGCAAGACATGCTGGTTTATGACTTAAAAAAATATGACTCAAAAAAAAATGTAATAAGTCTGAGTTCATCTGCCTGAAACACGTTTTCCATAATTTTTTTACCTTTAAACTGCATACACTTCTCAACAGACACCAACTATTCAATTACATTGGTATTTATATGTCATAAAAATATTAAGTAGAATAAGAAATAAACATGGGCTTGTTTACAGTTATTGTCTATATATAAGCTATTGCCTATATAATATTACATACTACCTGTAAATATACATTTTATTATATTTATATATAATACAGTTGATTCTCAGTTTATTAATCATCTTTTACATAATATGTAATATGCAACAATCTAAGTTAAAATGATAAACTAAAAGCAACATCCTAATACATCCTAAAAGCAGTGAATAATAGAAATGCAATGCAGAAGCTTAAAAGAATATTAAATACTTTATTCCATTTTACAGTCTTAAGAGGTCATTAATCTGTGTATCGTGCTCCTATTTTAAGGGCATTGTTCATAAAATTAAATGCATTCTCTTTTATGCACATTAATTAATGTTGGTATAAGGTCATGGAGAATGGGTGCATTCATATTAAACTAACATTTATATAACATGGGTTACTCTTACAATTTGCAGGTGTTTTCTCATTTTTCTTTTTAAAATATTATTAGCTGCTGATTATTAGTCAGCTCAGTTTTTCAAGTATATGTGTATAAACTGTAACACAAATAACATTGCATGTATAAATGAAACATAAACATAAAAATGTCAGGTTGTGATACTCAGTTGGCACTACAACTTGAAAACCATTGTTTCCACAGCACAAAACCTTTTCTAATCCTGATAACAGACTAAAGGTAACTTTGAACGCATATATATATATATATATATATAGATTAGCCTGAGAATTTACTTACATGCCACTGGGGAGCAAATTTGCAGCAGAGTAAACAATGGGATGATCCTGCTAACAACACTCATGTTCTCCAAGCTAAACAAAGAGGAACTGAGTCCAAATATCATCACGCATGTGCTAATAATTGAAATGTAAACTTGAAGTGTGAAAACATCTTAATTTATTTTTTTTTTTAGTTGTCTACTAACTAGCTAGTTGACATTATTTATAGAGTGGTTACGGGTCAGAGAAATGAGTAACTATTACTCTTATTCCTAGTGTCCATGCCATTTATTATTTGTTCTGCTGAATGACTTTGTCCTTTTTGCTAAAACAAAATACATAACTTTCTGGATTAAAATAATTTTTTGGTAAAAATATGGCCTTAATATTCATTTTAAATATCCAGCAACCATTATATACAAGCAATAAGGCACTGCATGATATGCTTAAAGACCTGCTTTAGCTGTGACTATATTCATGCCAGATTCAGGTTTTATTGCTTTATTAAACCGCTTCTGGTCTCGCAGATGGTCTACCGTGAGCCGTTGGTAAATTCTCTTAATGAGTTTTAGATGTAGACATCCACTAATCTTTTGTCCATTGCTAATGCTACTGTTATCTTGGATTTGTGGAGAGGCAAGACTTAGAAAGTTTGTATGTACTTAAAAGTATAGGTGTGTCACGTTATCCTAGCTTTACGAAAGTTTATTTCAATTTTGTTGTTTTAAGGATTAGGACAATAATATATTACAAAAAAAATAATAGTCATTCTTTTCAAACCTCTATACTCTTCTTGTAGTCAGCTTCTTATATTACTATCATTTTTAAATGTGCATGCTTTAATTGAATAGGTTCAAAGATTTAAAAAAGGCTTATAGTCTAAAAACCATGAAATTGCTCAACCCCACTCATAAGTCAATAAATGCTCAAAGGATTAGTATTTTTTAAATAATACATTAATTCTCCTGCACTTGCAGAAATGGAAACTGAGCACAAAACAAGAAATAGTGAAGGAACTAGGGATCTCTTTGTGAAAAGGACAGATGGATGGATGGACAGATAGACGAACAGACACGTGTTTATTTGAACACCTGGTCCAATGTCACTGTACACCATAAAGTGTCCACAAATGTCATCGATGGTCCCCAAACAAAAAGTAAGTGAAGACTTCATTTAGGATATAGGCCTACTTACTCAACCCTGAAGAGTCCTATGATACTGTAAATTATGAATCAAATCCTAATGTTTTGTTGATACGTTTCTGTAGCTCTCTAAGCTTCTGGGGACAAATAATAAGCTAGCTGTTGCATTTATTCAAGTGATCCCTATGGCAGTGTTGGTGGGTTGCTCTGAATACAGTTGCTCCAAATCTATGTACATCCATAGATTGTCATTGGACTCTTGCATACCTCTTGAATAGCATGTTAAATTCCTCAACTCAAGCATTTATGTGTACGAATACGCTTTGTGCTTGTGAGGTGTACCCTTTATTAATTCTCGTTCTTGATATGGCAGCTTTCAAATGCTCCAAACGCAGCTGTCTATCGCCTTCATTGACCACATAACTGAGGGGGTACCAAGATAGTGGTGCATTGGCACCTATGCTTTAGGGCATGCACTTCTTAACAAATATTCTGGCACACGTCTCATTGTCCTAGGACATATCCACCAAGAAAAGTTTTCCTCCTACACACCTTCACTCAATGGCAGCAGGACAACATTTCATCCTCTTTCCTACTTGACACCACTCTTGCCCCCACATTGGGCGTACTTTCTCCTAAAGACAGTCATCTAATTAATGTCCCCTCTTGTACCTACAGTTATTGCCATATTCCAACATTCACCACCTAGCACCTGTCATCTTTTTGTGTTTCTCTTGTGAATGTTTGACTCCCACCTGCTGCCAATGTCAAATTTGCACCGGTTCACAGCCCGTTCCGTGGCATGCCATCTAAGTGTCATCCACAAGTTCTCCAAGTATCTCAACACCCACTGCTTCAGTGAAGGCTCAGAGGAGAGACTATACAGGGTGTCTGCATTCTTAACAGTACAGGCTGACTTATGACACAACGTAAAGTTATAATTACCTAGCTGTGACATCCATCTCTGTCCTATCGCCCTGTGCCTAGCTGCCAGTTATCTGTGGAGACCTTAAAGTCTACATACCAGAAATAATCCGTAAATTTGAAGTTTGAAGGAGTTATAATTTTTTGACAGGCTTTGGCTGACATAAGTGATCATACGTTTTTGCCTGTCGTTGACTTCAGCCAATAGATGCAATCTAGCATTTGTGTAAGTGTAGAAATGGAGATTAAAGGTGGCATAGGCATGGATAGGGGCTTTCAGCAGCACTTGCTTAAGTTTTTTGACATGCTAGATTGAATTCAAAAAGCCTCACAACTTTTCCCAACTGAGTCCCTGCAGTCTCCTGTAACAATCCATGGACGGGGCTTGCCACTGTGTCAAAGATGGGAGAAAATAATGACTATAATATCTTACAAACCCCAGGAAGGAAGAAACAAATAAAGGACTATCAAGATGGCAGTTCTTATACTGTGGCAGTCCTATCTGGATCCTGTTTCCATCAAATTACACAGATATTTCAAATGCATCATTGTTATTAGGCATGATATAAACATATATTAAGGCTTGACCATGCTGATGCTGAATGATCCTCATTAAATAAGATTGGTGGACATAGATGTCAAAGAAATTACATTATCAAAGAAAACTGACAAAATATGATTCAACTTGTCTTGAAGTGCAACGCAAACCAAGAAAGACATACAGTATGTGTGTATGTATGTTATACATTCCAAAAAGCATCCTACTGACCCAGAGAAAGACAAAGATACATTCATCATGCATTTGATGTGAACAATCTGTTAACAAATGACTTATAGTGTCAAAAGGACAGTTCTACATGACCATTTTTTATACCTCATGAATGACTATCACGATCTGATGAAGAGGAAAGGTGTCCTTAAAGATCAGAGATTTTGACTTCATTAGACCACAAAAATGTGTTTGACTCTATAGCCAGCATTGTAACAGATACATCCCATTCCAGCTTCAGCATTTCATCCATTTATAGTGACAGTTCTTCATAAAATATAAGGACAAATTGGATGAGAGTGGTATCATCTGAGAGTACATGATAAAGGATGGGTTCCATATGCAGTTGTTGAAATTGTCAGCATTATTACTAAATTCCACAATTATTTCCACAGTATTTTTGGTATTCCTCAATTAATTGATCATCTTACAATAAGAACATAAACAGATTTTACACTCTGTTACGTCAATATCCATATCTGCCTCCTACTTTTCCCATTTGCAATAGAAGGAAGTTGTTAAAGGAAAGGGTATTAGGCAACTTAGAGCACGACACCTATGTTAGTGTGTGTTTTGGGTAGGTCTAGAGGTTATGGATGTGGGTGATCCATCTGCAGTAGAACCATGCTTTGCCATTGTAAGGCAATGGACCACTTGTTGAACCATTCTAACTAATGTCATTCTTGCATGGCTTATCAAGAAGAACTATTTTTTCCAAGGACACTAAAGGCTGCACAAACATGTAATACTTTAGTGTTGAGCTCACTGGCTTATTTTTTATGGAACTGGGCTGACTTTCTTGCATTGTCTCTTGAGTCTTTTGTTAGTACAAAAATGCATAACACTATGCTCCATTTGATTTTAAGTGTACAGTGTTAAGTGTTTCTATAGGAGGTCCCAACGATGCTATGTGCTGTTCATCCACTAACTTCTTGGATACTATTATTACCATACTTGCGTGGAAACAACAATGGCATAGCTCATAAAGGGTCAGATGTTTGTCTTAAAAGGTTATTCTGAAATCTTCTAATATTAGTACCAAAATTGATGGCTCTTACTTTGGTAACTCTAATTTTGGAAAGTCACAAAATATTTTTGTCTGAAGCCTGGAGATACTCTAGGAGGTGGGTTTAATGACGAAACCTGTTTTGTTAATTTGGAATTCACAGAAATGTCAGATTTTCCATTTCAGGAAAGCTCAGATAGAGTCTGTCATTCTCCATGACACGTTAGAAACTATTGTGCTATATTGTGGGTTTGCTTCAGGCAAACCTAAATTTAGACTCTCATTAGATCTTATATACTTTCTCAATGAATGACTTCATAATCTCTGATTATTCAGTGCAGTCAATCTTTCTGCATTCACAACTTTCCACCTTCAGACTTTTCAGTTATACATTGTAGAGTCTCCATCAGTTCAATATAGGAATGTAGGAATATAGGAAAAGCAATGATGTCTTAATTGTGTCCGTTAGAAAAATATCTCAAACTCAAACATTTTCTTAAATGTTCTTATGGTGTGCCTTCAGCATAAATCTGTGATTATCATTAAACTACAATGTGATAAAATTACAACAGTGAATGCATTACACATTGAGCATTTTAACACTTTGTCTCATATTCAATCAATAAATCAAGGCACTTGTGTCAATAGGAAGTCTCTCCGCACCATAAATGTGCAGGTAATGACAGAATATTGTTTTTCAATTCAAAGCTTCATTTCACATAATACTG
The DNA here is from genome assembly GCA_025773905.1 of Chitala chitala. NCBI lineage: Eukaryota > Metazoa > Chordata > Actinopteri > Osteoglossiformes > Notopteridae > Chitala > Chitala chitala. The sequence goes on from JABJVR010000029.1 coordinate 4,827,828, forward strand.
GAACTTATTACATTCCAGTGGCCTTGTCTGTTTAATGACACAGGGATTTCATGCAGGTCTAAACCGTTCAATACATTTGCACAGAGTATAAAATGTTTCAAAATATTGGATACAAAATTGTGTTTAAAAGCAAATTGTTGCCCATGTGATTTTAGGACACTTTTGGGGAAGGAAGGTAAAATCGCTTGCTTGGTCCTGCCAATTTATTGTTAAATGTTTGTGTGTACTGACACATTGTGTATATATATATATATATATATATATATATATATATATATATATGTAATGAATGGATCAACACAATTATCATTCTATTGTTTACACTGTGATGTAGATTCTTCCAATAATACACACATACACTACATAACTACTCTTCAATATATGTATCAAGTTATGATGGAATGAAACACAATGTTTTGCATATCTTGTCACTTTCATGTGTTGTGAATCCTTTTATAAGGGCTAAAGTGACAATAGGTTTTTCAATTCCTAATTATCACACCTCAGATAGAACTGCCTTACTCAGAATAGTTTGATCTTGGTTTATAAAATTCTAATCATCTGGAACTGTTAACTGAGGACACACTGTGTTGAGATCAGTCAGCTCAGAAGTCAGGTTTAAGTATATTTTTTGTTAAAATTTCTTTCTGGAATACCCCCAGTCAGAAATTAGGAGGACTGAAAATTCTGCAGAAGCCTTTTCTGAACATAATTTCCTGCCATAGACTCCCAGTGGGACAGTACGGCCATATCGATAAACCAGAATGTCAGATAACATAGAAGGATAATTCAGGACTCTGCTGTATTGTTGTAAAATTAACATTGTGGAAAACAAATATTAGCCTGAGAAGATGCTTTGAAGATACGATAATACCCCTTCAACTGATCTGAAAATGTCTAAACTAGGTTTTTTTCATTAATTACAATGCAGAATATTTTCAAACAGATAATGCATTTCTACCTTGTAAAAAGAAGTAAATATACATTTATATCTGAGGAAAAAAATGACATTCAGCAATGATTATGAACTGTAACATGATGCTCAGATTTACAAACTGGCATATTGTTAGATGATATCCTTTAATTTTTATTGTAAAAAAGTAGGACACTTCTATTTTTGTGAACAGTATATTTGTTTAACTGCACAGATGTGAGCAATAAAAAAAACATTATGAATGTTTTAATCTAAATCTGCCGTTGCTGTGGTGTAAACTGGCTCTGAACAGTTAAATGTATTGTCAAACAAGACATACAGAAGTTCTGAACTGAGCACTTTAGTTGTTGTAAAATGCACTTCTTTATTCCTTTTTTTGACAAACAGAAGAAGAGTTATTACGTCATCATGGAACTGTTTTCTGCAGTGTCCAATCAGACAGTCCAAGACTGTTCATTTGTTAATTTTCTAAATAAATAGGATATTAAATTAAGTCATCCAGTTAAAGGCATGTATGCAAATAAAGTGACACCATACAGCCTGAAACGCCAAATACCTTGTGTAATTATTCTAGGAAAAGCACATGAACTGCAAGGCAGGATGTAGTGCAAAGAGCTTCAACAATAACATTATAAAACGTATATAAAAACACCAAGTGGCCACTGAGGGGAGAAAAAAAATGTTTTTGTCAATCAAAGACCTCCTTTCTTTCCCATTCCATCTGATTTTTAAATTAATTATGCTTGGTGGAGTAATTATTTGAAAGCAAAATCACATCTTATAATTTACTCAAGTTAGCCCTTGTCACTTTTTTTTTTAAATCTCTCAATTTTCCCTATATATGGTTGAAAACTGCATAACACAACTCTGGACTTTAAAAAGATTAAAACTTGAGCAAGAAATTTTATTTTAATTTACTTCTGTAATAAAAAAAAGTTTTAAGATGGCAGGTTAATAAATTTAAAAATTAATTAAAAATGCTAGTTACAAACATCAGAAAATTAAAGCATGCATTTAAATGTGAGGAAGAAGGGACAAATATTAGTGTATTTTTAGAATATTTGGCAAAATTAAGACAGGAATTTAAAATGTACTGCAGCTGATATCTCATGCTTTAAAGGCGAAGGATATCTTTGTTAATACAAGAGGCATTCTTACAACTCAGAAATAAAGGGCTAAACAACTTCAACATGGGGCTACGTTTTTTTTAATCTTCATAAAATACTTCTTGCATCACATTTAAGAACATAATGTAAAGATGTACCATAGAATATGAGAATTAATGCTACATTTTGGCTGACAGATTTTGCGAGTGCATAACTCATTGAGTTCACCAGCCATGAAGGTTTTTCTGCGGCAGCAGAACATGTTCAAATCACATTTTCCATGTGAAACATCTGGACAGTTTTCATGTCTTCTGTTTTATTGTAAGCCAAGATCTGAATTTTGCCACATGTGGTTGACTTGGAAGAAAAATTACTTGACTCTAAGTCATGCAATGTTAATCACTTCTGATGTTTGTCGTGTTGAAGCAAAAATTAAATCTTGACATTTTCCCTTGCACATTTTTCCGTAGTTTGCAAAGTGAACAGTATGGCAGCTCAAAGTGCTTGAACTGATCAGCACTAGACTACAAGCAGTGCTTGCAAGATTACTATTGCAGGGTCACAGGCTAACTCAAAATTAGAAAATGGTAAGGCGTAGAGGCATTGCGTCAAGTCTTATGTGAACAAAACGACAATTTTCGTTTTCTATTTCTTCAGCACCGGCTTTAGGTAATTAATGAACTGGATCAGGACCTCGTGATGAGCAAGCCAAGCCAAGGGAGGAAGCAGCCTGAACATCTGGCATAATGCTTCCCACAAGCTCCCACCTTCAACTTACAAGATCCAGCCCTGTCCTCAGACCAGTTGGCCTTGTCCTTGTCCCAGAGGGCCACTCTTACCGTTTGTGATACCATTACCGTCATTTTCCTTATTTTAAACCATGTAGCTCTGCTATTAAAGCTCTGATACTACCTCAAACTTCACTTAAAAGACTTTATGTTGCAAGCAGCAAATCTGTGCAGTCAGGCAAAATTACCTGAAATTTAAACAGTTATATTAAGAACAAATCTCCAGAGACTTTTTTTTTTCCAAATGTTCCTAAATTTTGAACTAAGATTCTGAACACTGAATAAAACTGGTGACCATCTGTGGTGAAACTCTGGGGAACCCATCTCCCATGATATTTATAAATTCATGTTATCACCTCCATTTTTTTTTACAGCTGAACAGACCCCGCAATCCTGCCACATAAATCCTGACTGGGTTCAATCCGCCGCTCCTCCCCATCTCCCCAGAGAGGCGCTGGCAGCCGCCCAGACCTCGCGGTGAGATCACCCGCACCGAGAGCAAACGGGAGAAGAGTGCGGTGCCACCGTCCAGATGGCCCTCTCACTTTGATGACAAACTTCTTAGCGGTACTGTTAGCCGTTACTGACAGGGCTGAGTCTGATTAAGATGCTGAAAGTTTGGGGTTTGTGGAGTAGCCTTTGATTAAATGTTGTAAAAAGCCCTTCTTCCCCAAAGCATAGCATCAGCCCCTTAAAGGAAATACTTGGAAACCAATTTGATAGTTCCCTTCATTTATGTGAAAAATCCCACAACTTTCTTCTTTAACCATTAACAGCCCAATGCAAATACGGTGCCGTTGAACATGTTTCAAAAAATCCATGTACTTTGTAACTTAGATTAGTGAGAATCACAGTCAAGCTGTCTTTTAAAAAAACAAGTGTATTAAACCTTGTTAATTTTTTTAATTTATGAAAAACAGCAGAATTTTAGCTTTGTTTCTAGACTTAGACATTAGATTGCAAACCGTGTTCTGTTTTTTTTTTTATGTGTTTCTGTCATGGGAAGTCTTTTTGTTAGTAAATGACATTTTATGAAATGGGAAAAACTGAAACTGGAACCTTTAAGTCCAATAAATGAGTATTTAATCTTCATATTACAATGTAATTGAAGTTATATTTAAGTGAAGAAATAAATAACCCGTGTTGTCCTCAACACAGCACAGCACAGCTCATGTGGAGACAGCTCAACCACACTGAAATTTAGTTGTGAGTGTAGGCATAAAAAATAGAGTAAATGTTTAAAATATTAGTTAAATTTTTCTCTACATTTTTCTAAATGTTTTCTTTAGAATTATGTTCTCAAACTTGAAACTGAAGTTTAATACAGTATTAATTTTACAACTGTAAATACAAATGTGCTTACCTTGGAGATTGTTCTATCACATTCAAGAAGAATGTGTTGAAGGTATTTTTTATAAGCAGTAGTCCAATAAAAATTTGTACTACGTGTGTGTGTGTGTGTGTGTGTGTGTGTGTGTGTGTGTGTGTGTGTGTTAGTGCTGGGAAAATGAATGTGTTATTTTTTGTAATTAATGGGTATATGTGTATGTGTGTGAGACACAGCCTGACAGCCTACAAAATTATAATGAA
>JABJVR010000029.1:4832345-4844150 GCA_025773905.1 Chitala chitala
GTGTTATTTTTTGTAATTAATGGGTATATGTGTATGTGTGTGAGACACAGCCTGACAGCCTACAAAATTATAATGAAAACCTCCAAGTCAAGTTTTTTATATCATATAATGAATAGAATTTCTGCCTTGAACACAAAATAAAAAAATGCAAAAATTGTCGAAAAAAGGTATAAAAAATGCTATGTGATAACTGAAAGTTGTTTGTTAAACATGCCATATTATGTTATCTTGATGGTTACAAAATGTTTTTGTCACTTAAACATTCAGAATCATAATTAGATTTTATTATTTTTGCCTTTTTTAAATATACCATAAATCAGTTATTTTGTGAAAATGAAATTTCAACCATTTGGAGAATTAGTTCCATGTTTTTTTTTTTCATCACAAAAACATTCGTTACAACTATAAGAATATTTCACTAAAGCTTCTCTTCCAACTGAGAACATAAAACTGCCTTTGTAAATCATTATTTAACTGTACTAAACAATTATTCAGAACTATCCAGGTTTGTAGGTGACTTTTGACTTTCATCTCAGTCCTATCCTCTGCTTTGGCTCACCATAATGAGAAGAACAATTATTTGGAACTGGGAGAATGGATCTACTCCTTAATACTTCCTAGCTATCCAGTTGCAACTGCTCCTCCCCCTCCCACATCCAATAACCGAAAAAAGTACCTAGTTACTTAAATTTGTACCACTGCATGTGTTGCTGTTTAAGGTTAAAGACGGGGATAGTCACTTGACCTAGACTGAATGGTTATTGGACTTGTGCCCAATGCTGAAGCTAATGGGGGTGTGTTGGACAGCAGCCTAATGGAGTCTAATGTCTGGACTGCCCAGGTCCACTGATACAGTGATACTTTATTTATTTATTTGTGAAAGGAGAACGGGACAGTAAAATGGTCTGTGAATAAAATCGTGGCAGCATGTACGAAAACATACATTTGCATTAAAATACATAAAATTTATTTTACGTATCCTGTCAAAAATTTGTTACGAGAGAAAAAGAAAAAGAAAACTAGCTAACCATTTTATTTACTTTTATAAATATTTACCAAGGTGAAGAATTTATATCAAATATACTTCAATAGTTTGATATAGAACACCTTTAAAACGAAAAATGCTGTTGTAATGTTATAACAGTGTAGCACAAATACAAAAGAGCTACACCACTTACTGACTCTTATTCATTTTTAGATTAGAATGTGGAATAATTTTTTGACAGAACACACTAGCAAAGGACCGACTAGTGTTTGACTGTAAATACAATATGTATAAAAGAAAGTTTCATGTTTTTCTTCAGTTTCGCAAATAAGAGAAACAAGTAAAAGACAAAGGCTGTCACGTAGGCCACATGAGACGCAGGAAGAGATGGTGATAAACGGGACTTTATGAACTTTATAAATGGTCCGGCTACATATCAAAAATCCTGAAAACTGCAAATCGAGTTCAACTGCACTATATATAAGATTGTCAATCAAAATACAAGGAAAGTAATGAAAGCTAGCAATGACAGCAATGTTTTCACAGGAAGAAACCATTAGTGAAAAGCAGTATAAAGCATTACACTTTATTGGAAGAACTATAAAAGCCGTCTTGTTTATGACCTTCATTGAACATTTTATAACGCCCTTGATAATGGTGGTGTACTTCAGCCACTGTTGGGAGACTTGCTCAAAAAAAGTTATTCAATACAAATTACTCATTACTTCCTGTCACGCAGGGATTACTACCTCATTCCTTTCAGTATGCATAACTAAATGCAAACAAAGCAGTCATTTTATTTCAAATTCTCTTATAAGCTTCTGGAGTATTTTTTTTGTCAACATCTCAGTAGTTCCAGTAAATTTGAGCGAGAGGAAACTGTGTATCACGATGCTTGCAGGTACTGCATTGACTATCATCTTTAGATGCAGTCGTACTAGTGCCACGTCTTGCCACCGTGAGATACAGATGAGGGCCAGCTAGTAGCGCAACAAAGGCCAACTGTAGTCAGTTGTGAGAACTTGAATGATCACAGTATGCTGTATTCCACTCTCTTGGTTGAGTCACTGTTTCGTTGCTGAATCTCACTACACAACCTGGCTTTGCTGATGTTTTATGCTGTTATTGCTAGCCTTGTATTTCAGTGTAAACTGTGTGCCTTTTGTCTTCTCTGTCATCTAGCTGCTTACCTTGTCCCTGGCTTCCAGTTCTGCTCTTCACTTCACTTGTTCAGCTTTGTGTTTCTTTGCCCTTGAATAAACCAACTCTTGTTGCTCCCCTGCCCAAGTTCATAACACAAAGTCATCTGCTGACTGTAATTACCCTATACCTTATAAGCCAAGTGCAGTTAATCACCAGGGATTTGTGTAGCTATAGACTGGCAAGACAATATTCAAATAGAAATAAAAGTACAAAAAAGAAGGGAAACATTCAGTTTAGGTGAAATGGAACAAGGTCAAGAACTGTAATTTAACCAAAACACAAAAAGTGATAGACATAGAATTAAATGCCAAAACAAGAGTTAGAAACCCAGGGACAGCTATACACATTAGTACCGTTGCTTTGCATAGAAACACTAAGCAAAATTGATGTGAACATGGATGTATAAATAGGAAACAAAGACTAAAGGTAAAGAGTGAAGTGTCCAACAGGTCAAACTTATTACCATTATTGGACCTGGCATGTTTTCATCATTCAAGTAGTAAAGAACCTGAAACCTTTTTTTCAGCTCTTAACTTGTAACACTGTGGTGGTTGGACATTTTTCACCCTCTTACTATTTTTTCCTAATAAACATATTATAGGTTAAGAAGATGATTGTGGGTGGGAATGTTCTCACTCTGATTATGGAACAGTCTACACTTCATGTTTTTGGTGCCATGTCTGCTGATTAAGGTCATGAAGTGCTAGTCTATGCATTCCTTTAACAACAAAGAAAACTATGATAACAAAAATTTTGCATTGAAACGATGAAAGTAATTTTTTGTAGAATGTTTTATGGGCAAAATCAAGTCAAACCTTTAAAACAAAGTCATGGCAGGCTTTCTCAGTACATTCTACATTTAGAAAAAAACCAATTTAATGTACAGTAACATAGAAAGCATAGTTAGTTTTAAAAAGGGAAAAAATTGAAAATTTGTGAAGAATACTAATTGTTGCTTTACTGGTCTGTTCAAGTACACATACATACACACACACACACACACACACACACACACACACACTGTTTCGGTGGAAGGAAACATATATCCACCTTGGCAATGCAAACTCATTATCACATAACCTTGTGGGTGACCATATCAACACTCATCTCACTCTCCCCTGCAAGTAATTTTCTTTTTATTTTGCAAGAGAAAAATCATACTTTATAATAAGACCGATGAAACATGAATCAGACAATGTATCACACAATGAGATCGCTGCTCAGACAACCAGATGAGCAGATTTGACAAGCCTGCAAAATCATTTCATACTCCTCCCTTCACTTTCCATGTTTTGAAAACGCTGCATCTATGAGGATCTGGAACTATATGTGTCTGAGCAAACAGCTTTATAAAATATGTCACCACATGGAGTTCAATTCAAGCAAACCCAAGTATTCATGCACCCAGGAACAGAAGCTATTATCCCTTCCAAACTGACAATAGCTTCTCAGGTCCCATTGCACCTTAGTCCCACTTCTCACTCTCTCTTACTAGGTCTCATGTGGCCTACACGACAGTCTTTGTCTTTTACTTGTATTTCACAACAGTTTCTCATCAAAGGATAAAGTCAATATTGTGCCACCTTATTTGCAAAAGCACACTGATTTTAATCCATTACAAACTCATTCAAAAATAGTATCTGCACTTTTGGTTCTCGTTTGCATTGAGGATTACGTCTTAAAATAGTTCTGTGCCAAGTAATTCAGCTCCATTCTTCTGGGATCTCAGTATAATAGGCAGCACAAAGGTGTGTGAAATTTTGCCATATTTTATATTTTGATAAACCGTCTGCTTCTAATGATACTGTCATTTCCATCCACTAGCTGCCGTGTAGGATTCCACAGCCAAACTTTTCATTCCGCTTCAAGCTCATCAGAGGGAAATGCTTGACAGGTGATAAGTAGTCACTGCTAAAAAAAATGTTCAGTGCAAGCAGTCTTGTATGTGCTGTGGGTACAAATATGTCTGTGACGCATACCTGCATGTCTGAAATATTATATTCCAACACAGAATAGTGTACTAGACAGGACGCTAAAATACACCCACATAACCACACTGACATCTGTGTGTGTGAGAGATGGAGGCCGTGCGGGGCTGTCCGCAACATTTTTGAGAGCAGATGTGTTGCAAGAAAGTTCTAGTCTATAATTTACAAATTTATTGTCTTAATTTTTGCAAGACTGTTTTCATGACTTACTCTACTGTGTATGTCATTTTTACAAGGGCAGAGGAAATATAGATAATGTTTCACGGGAGAGATGTGATATCAAGACTTCACTAAATCATTCTTTCAGATAAATAAAGGAACACACAACAACAACATCTGAACACACCTTATATGTGTGTGTGTGTGTGTGTGTGTGTGTGTGTGTAAGTAATATGTAAGTGTGCCTAGGAGAACTGATGCTGTCTTGCAGGAAAATAGTAGCTACATCAAAAATTGATTTAATTTAGATTTTTTTCACACTTTGTATGTTGTTTAAGGACAAAATAAATTATCCATGGCATTGTTTTTGAAAGCATCCTCATTAAACACTTTTTCACAAGTCCATAAAATGTTTGTACAGAACTGTCCATTTTACATACATTATTTCCAATCTCAATAATAAGTCATGCATATCTGTTTAATCTTTATATAATATTTTTTCTTGACTAATTTTTCTTCAACATATAAAATTCTTCCTTCATAAAACACCATCACAAAGACTTTATAAAAATCATTAAGTCATTGCAGCAAACTGAAAGGTGTTCTATAATTTGTTCTGGAGCTTTAATCCCTGGCTTGCGTGCTTTATGCTGTGCCATAATCCCACACTATGACATTGAGCATCTGCATGTCATCTGATTTCACAATGTTGCATTTCATTTCAATATAATGAGCAAACCTAGATACAGACTTTAATATTAAGTGACATTAAATACCTTTCCAGTTTCAGGGTAGATTTTTACTTCAGTTGACACATCTGTGCACAGCACCAATTGACAGGCAGTTTCCTTATGCACAGTTCTTGCCAAAACTGGGTTCAGGGAAAATATTTAGAAATAATTTGTGTGTCTAAATTGGAAGAAGATCCAATACTGGGAATTTGTATATTAACTGCAAAAAAAAAACAATGTAATTAAAAGAGATTTGTAAGTAGGATGTGAATGTGTCACCTTTTAATAAACATTCCTCACATTTAGTATTCAGGAGTCACTTATACCATCATACTAAGATTTAAACCACTTCCGACCTACAATGAGTGGAATATTTTTGCTATATGTGGAGCTCAAATTTTCATTCGTATAATAACACGTTTAAAGGGAGACATATGTAAACTTTATTTTAGATGTAGTTTTTACTAATTTTTTTTCTGCAAGTGGTTTATTATTAATTTTTTAATTAAATTTATAAGGACTAAATATATGTATCTAAAATAGTAAATACTTAAATTGAAATATTTAAAACAAGAAATTTGTATTATAAAAATGTGAAATTTATACCTTGATAAGATAATGCAAAAAATATAATTCAAAATGACAACGTAATGCACTAAAATCTCTGAATGGTTTTGTGGTAAAAATACCACAACGTGTGTAATTTACTCCTTATTGAAAGTTGAATGTTCACGGTGCGTCCTGCACTGGCATCCACTGTGTGTGACTTACTGTGTTCCATTAGAGCTTTGTGATGTTCCATTATAGCCGTGCCAGCATGACACAGTATTTAGTCAACTAATCAACAGTTAAATCGACTCCATTCATTGGTGATTGGTGATTAAACCTGCAAGTTTGGTCATAAATTTGGAGAGAAGAAAGGAAGGAGGGGGCTGTGGGGATGCTTAGAGATTTAATTGACACAGACTTGTTTGGGGTAGATGAGGTTAAATGGCAAGTGTGCATCTTCTCTGCGGAGACTGCGTTTCATTGAAGGTTCAGACATTGGACTGGTGTAAAGCTACATTTCCGCTTGTTTTCTTGCTAAGAATTGTATATTTGTGACCATTCCTAAGGCTCATTATAAAAAAAAGGCTACAACTTACAAATGAATAGCATGTCTTTTAAAATGAGGAGAGAAATTGGTACTTTCAGTCAGTCTTATAACCAGTAGCAGCCTTTAAAACTGAATTCTGTGACCTTCTTTATTTAGTTGCATATATTGATATGGAAGGTTGATTTGACTAAATTGTGACTTTTGTAAATAGCAATTAGTGTTCTTAAAAGTAAAAGTAACTGTGTCACTAATACAGCCATTGTGCGAAATGTCATTTTTCATTAATAACGTCATAGCAGAAAGGCCTTGTTATGTTACCCATGTCTCCTCATTTTGCTGAGCTGATACAGTGTTTTGCTTTATATATAAACTGTTCCATGTCCATTTTATTAATGTATTATATTATTTAAACAGTAAATCATTTATATGAAATATCCATGCAGCATTTAAAACTAAAAATCAATTTGTTTCCATGAGTGATTTTTACCAAGCCACAGGAGATTAAAATATCTTAAGCGCCACAGGGTGTAGGGACAGATCATGTCCTGTCCACTGAAGTCATTAAACAAATAGAATTGGTGCATAATTACTGAAGATAAAAGTAATTAATTTGCTTTGACCAGGTGTGGTTGGTGCTAAGGAGTGTTCTTCCATGCCCAACGTAAGAATGCTGGTGCACACCATAAGATTGTTGGGGATGGGGCTGAAGGCCCCCTGTGGGCTAGCCAGGGGCGACAGTGACAGAAAGAAGCCCCTGCAGGGAGAACACCCCTGTAGAAAGGAGCTTCAGGGAGAACCAGAGTCACCTGGGGAGTCCATCCCCGTTGGGCTGCTGCTTAATCTAAAATGATATTTAGATAGTAGGTCCAGATCCAATTTGTCACAGAGACGTCTGCTACAAATTAAGTCATTGTAAGCATGAGGAGAAGCTGCTGAGAATGGCTGGGGAGAGGTGTGGGCAAAGACCCAAGCAGTCAGAAGTTAAGCTCAGAAGTTCAGCAGGTGCCTGTTCATGTGATTGTGAGAGACATACAGCAGTGGTTCTTAATAATTGTAATTGAAGTTTACTAGACGTGCATCAGAAGTCCTTACGTGTGCTATTCAGACATTTCTGATGGCCCTTGACAGAAGTTAAGGACCTTTAAAGTTTCAAAACTAGAACTTGCTAGAAATAGAGTAAAATCTACAAAAAGTTATGCTGTTTTATAGTTTTGCATACACCTTGTTTATAAAAAGTCATATTTTGCTATCATTTAGCAAAATAGATGTTCTTAAATTTAAGCAAAGTGCACACAATGTAAGATACAATCTTCGTTACACACAATTACACCCAAAAATATGTCACAAAGTAGGTATGGTTACCAAAGAAAACGCACCATTTCACCACATTCAAACGTAATTTACTTAGCAGATGAGAATCGCTGCAATATCACTGGCCCTTATTGTCATGTTTGTTGAGTAAAATAGCATCAAATGGACATTCAAAATAATATACTTCAGTCACACTTTTCACCCTTTTGTGATGGATATTCAAAAAAACTGGCCTTTGGAAATAAGTGTTGCACCCCTGCACTACAAAATTTTTTAATGAATGGGTATAAAGACATTATTTATATAAGTGTATTTTTACTGCATTTAGCATGAAGTTTAAATGCGTTTTTTCCAGACTATTCCAGACGCATTAAATTATTAAGTAAAATTCAGACTTCTGCCAGAAATTCAGTCTGGCACAATGTTTTGTACTTGTTTTAATAATTAAATAAATAGAGGTTCATGTTATAGGAACCACACACAAAGCAGCACGCCCATGCTGAACATCAGATTGGCAGAAAGGTCTCTGTAGAGAGTGCGCGAGGATACACACTCTTCAGAATCTATTTTTGAACACACCGGCAGACAGAAAGCTGTAACCAGCCGAAGACTCTTTCTATTTCATTTACTGATGTGACACTGAACAAGTTATATTGAATCAACTGCAAAATTCTCAACCTAGAGACAAAGCATGTTACCAAGTGTGTGCACTTTTGCTAATTTGAATTCCAGCTTTATTATTATTATTATTATTATTTTCATTTTAGTGCCTTAGCATGAATAAGTAATTTTCAATATCACTTTTTTCATTTTTCAAGGGTTTTCATTTTATTGGGTAAGATTAACTGGAAATTAATATGCAGTTCACCCTGCATTTTATGCAGCTGCTGTTGCCATATTTGTGCAAGATATAATGGTTGTCTGGGGACCAAGGCGATGGATTCCAAATGATATAGGAATCTGCAATTTGTGGATATTGCATGTTTGTATAATTGTAACTGAAACTGTATTGTTCGTAATCACATCTGACTGACAATTGTATTAAACTAATAAGGGTTGTAACAAGCTGTTACAATGACTGTTAACGAGGTAAGTTTGATACTGAAAGGTCATAAAAATGGCATTTCGTAAATGAAAATTTAAAAAGCCCTGATGTGAAGATATCACTCCTCTGTAGTTCTCTATTATGCAGATGAAGCCAATTGTATTGGCAGGAAAACAAATTGTGAAGCATCTTATATTCTGACAAAGGGCAAAATATATAACCATAGGGTTATATTACAGACTTCAAAATAGGGTGTTAATAATTATCAAGTATGGGCAGCATGGTGGCTAGTGGCATTGCTACATGCCTCCTGTGTAGTGGGTTCAACTCTGGCTATCCACACTGTGTGTGTGTGTGGAGTTTGTATATTCTCCAGGTTTGTTATTTTCCTCGCACAGTCCCAAAGACATGCTGCTTAGGTGAATTGACTGAACAGAATTGTCCTGTTGTGATGGTTGGCGACCTGTGCAGGGTGTCCCCTGCCTTGCTCCCTAGGCTCTCTGCAATAGGCTCTAGACCACAGATGACTCAGAATAGGATAAGCAGTTTGATAATGGATGGACACTTACCAAGTATTTCTTGAACATGTAACATTTGAAGCTGCTGTGTATGACCATTCTGTACTTTAAGGTCATGGCTTTGATTCTAGCTCTCAGGAATGTCTGTAGGTCACCCCAATTCACTTCTGATTGAGAACTAAATAACCCCTATTCCTAGTGTGCCTTGTGCTATCCTAACATTTTCTCCCATCTGTTTCCTGCTTTGCTTCCCAGATTAGACTCTAAACATCACGACCCATATTTGCATTACATGTTTGAGAAAATAAATTAATAAATTGAGATGTAGGTCTGTTTGCCAAATATGCATTAAATAGTCATGTAGCATTTCTATAGATTATCTTTAAAAAGTGCAATGACTTCAGTCTGGACCTAGGGCACATTTAAAACTGATTGTCAGATAATCTTATCAGAGCCACATAAACAAGCTGTTTATTGTACATCAAGCATATTTCCATTTTATTCTAAGACAAAAATGTTTTGAAATGCTGCAAAGAAAGAGGCAGTTCAGAGCTTTATGTGAGACTGGGTATAATGCTTGTGCACCTGAAAACAGAATGTAACGTGAGACAAATCCACTGAAGTGTTTCGAATACCATCAGACAGGTTACAAATGACAAGCCTAACAACAGAATGAATTGAGCACCCTGCACTACTTGTCACAGTAAGAGGTATTCTCCAGTGCACGAGGTGACTTCATGCCTCAGCATACATGTGTATGCGGGCCCGATGCTCCCAGCCTGAACTGTTTCTGACAGCAAGGCGGCAGCCTCTCTGCATTCTGATCAAATCTGCGTTCCTAGGCTTCGCCAAAAAGCACAGCAAGCGCAGGAAAAGTGCAGATGTACAAATAGCTTCGTACAAGGCCTACCTAAGGGCATACCCATGCTTGGGAAAAGAGAATAATGTTCACTTGTCAATCTAGCCTGAACCAGTCAACAACACACTGTTACTTGAGTTCTTCAGCAGAAACCTGTGGCAAAAATGCTCCGAGGTCATGAGTTTAGTGCTGTTATTGTCAGCAATGTTTTTGCTATGAGCCCTGGTTATATTACTGGAATTGCCAAATGCTCAACAATTTTTACTCTTCTGCACAATTTCCACCCCCTGTTTACTGAATAGTGATCTTGGATGTTTTTTATTGTTTGTGTGCTTGGTGATTTCTATCTAGTACCATATGTCTGTTAAGAAATCCACATTTCAAACTAACACATTTTGTACTTACACATCTGGACATTTATTAAGGGATTCTTTTTTTAAAGATGAAGAAATTGGGCTTTCATAGACTTTGAGCAGTCTTGTTTTCTGTTTAACTTCCAGTCTAAACTCTTGAGCACATGCAGTGCTCGGGTATAACTGGTGTCAGCTATGTTGCCAGTGGAACTTTAATTAATGGCCATATCTCTTTTGGGAGATGAAATGGAAAAAAATCGTTACTTTTGCTCAATAAATCCTTAACCCTTTCAGAGTAATTTCTGCTTTTTTTAAAGACTGAATGAAATCTCTATCAAAATTTTAATATTAACTGTTTTCCTATGTTTACAAGACATGATGGACACTCATAATCTATGAAAAACATCAGTTGCTTTTGTTTCGCCCATTAAGGTACAGTGTAAGGGTGATGTTGCTAGAATGGTCTGAGCATGTGTACAGTGGACATTTGACAGACATGACCATTAGCATTAATGCTGTTTAAAGAGAGCTTGCTGTGTTATTGTCTTACACAGGTAGATCATCAGGTTAACATGTACTAATACAACAGGGAGTAAAACCTAGCTGACTTTGGCCAGAATGATCACCTTCTCAGGTTTCAAATACACACAGATGGCTGGAGAAATGAAGCAGTCATGACATGCTTCCAGAGATAAGTATGGCATGGCATTAGGTTGTGGGCTTTGTTAGTTTGTTATAGTTCTTTAGTCCTTTTTTGCTTGGTGTTTCTACCTTTTGTCTTTAAAGATTAAAAGGTCAGTTGAATGGGTCACAACCTTATCTCTACCTGTCAGAGACCTCTAACCCCAATCTGTCATCAGGCTCACCCCTTTTGTTGCAGAGTTCTTGTAAAAGAAGCTGAGTGTGGGAAAAGTCTTCGCTAAAAGCTGGAAAAGTCAAAGCAGAAGAGTCCACATACTTTTCATGCAATATGCATATACAACATGGTCATTCTGTTAGGCATAAAATATCATTTTTAACACAAGCAAAAGCCTGTTGAAAAAATGTATTGTTGTATACCATGTAAAAGTATTTGTTTTATTTACTTGGTCATATTAGTCATTACTTAGTCACAGGTGACTTTTCCATTTCCCCATTCATTCTTTTCAAAACATCCTTCTTTCAGATGGCAAGTACCTTCACACTCTCTTTGATTCCAACCTTAAATGGAAAGGCTAAAAGTAGTGCACTAGATTAAACGATGAAGATTACTTGAAGGGAAACGTACACTTACCACAGCTACAAAAATTAAATCATGGACAAATGGCAGTAAAACTGCACCTTTCCCTAAATCCACAGATTTGATTTAGCAATCTGAAATCAGATGATTTTGTGAACAGCTATTCTTTGTTCTTAAATAATGTAATAACAAGATACTTCGATGTAGCTTACTTATCATATCACTGATCTTCTCAGTCTTTAAAATGAAATTCAGGAACTGGTAATTGGCATTGGTTAACTTCCTCCTTTGACTGCCATTTAGGCATCCCGAAGAGACCCAAGTGATGAAACTTAAAA
>JABJVR010000029.1:4847217-4901557 GCA_025773905.1 Chitala chitala
ACATTGTAATTTCCCCTTGTGGGACAAATAAAGGTTTCTTCTTCTTCTTCTTCTTCTTCTTCTTCTTCTTCTTCTTCAGACTTGATCTTTCTGATGCTTTGGTGTTAAGCACAAATAAAAATTGTACTACATTAACAAATCTTGTTAAACAATATAATTAAATAGTGCAGGGTACATACATTTTTAATATTTGTTGGGTGAAAAACTGGAATATGTAGGTTATATAGGTAGACTGACACTGATTATAGACAATGCAACATTTGTTCATTCCTAATGGTAACATCTTATAGTGGCACTTTAGCTGTATGATGATCTTTTCAACAAATTTTCAGTTCTATTTAACTGCAGAAATTACAATATCTGTCTTATGTGTTTTGCTCAAGTTTGTGTTAATTTGCTCAGTAGTAAAACATCTTCCAACTTTTCTAGAGCACACATTCCTTTGAATCATTATTTAAAGCCTTTGGTTTGCCTTTTTTCATGCCTAAAGAAACTTGCATGGGATTTTTTGTTTTCCTGTAACTCACCCATTTTCTGATCTGCATGCCTTCCAGCAGTTTTATTTCATTTGTTTTGACAGTCCCTTGGTCTTCATCATAGTGGCTTTCCTTTTAACATACCAGCCAAAAATGTGACTTTTTTTTCTCCCATCATGAGTGCCTTCTTCAAAAATCCATAGGTACCCTAATTAGTAATTGATCATTCATATAGAACACATAATATTGCAAACATTGTGAGCGTCTTTCTGTCTAGAGCAGCTTCACAAAGATTTTTTTTTTGTTATCTGAAAATAAAATGTTAATAATAGTAAAATATCTGTCAATTTAATACATTGTGTATAAATTGTGTATATCTATTTGAATTCCTTCAAGTGAAAGTAAACAATTCAAAGTCAAATGCTTGAATAAATAATGTAACTTGCTAAAGGTTACAGATAAAACCTGCAGCATCATTCAGCATATCTGTGGTAATAGAGTGGCATTCAAGGTCACAATTAAATTGTAAATGAAACAGACTGTATAGGAGGGTTAAGAGCTCAGACCAGTCATCAGTAAGCCTTCTAGAATCTTAACGTCCTTAAATTGTAATCCTCTGGAACTTGCTCAGTAAACCAGTTATAGAGGGGCTTTTTTAAAATACTCAGATTACTCACTGGCCTGAATGCTTGCATGACCGCCAGCTGATTACTTCACACAAAAAGAGGAAGTCCAAGGTGTCCAGGTCAGATTCATGCACAACATTTCTACATTTTCCATGACAATGAATAATTCATTATGAGTCATCATTCCTCTCACCAGCACCAACTTGTTTTACTGTGATATCTGTGTCTCTGGCCATATCTGGGTCACTGGCAGAAATGCACTCTTCATCAGAAAAAAAAGCTGATTTGTCCCTTCTCATAAAAGTTGGCTTCATGGTATTAGCTCCTATTTAGAAGCATAAAAACAAAACAGTGGCTCAATATACCTCTGGCTGAGACCTGAGCAGGGATGGACTGGGATTTGGAAACAGCCCTGGAGTTTGACTCACAGCAGCCAAACATAACATTTTATGGTTAGTAGGTCTGACGGCCGTCCGCACACGAGGTTGGCCGCCCGTTCTGGCATTTGACAGAGTGTCCTGATTACCAGTCTGTCTGTAGACTGAGATTAGGAAAGGGTAAATATCCACAGAAGTTATAAAATCAAAGAAAAAACATCCAAATTATATAATGTAGTAAGTACTGCAGATAATTAGCTTTAAAGCTAAGTCCTGTTTTTGAGAGATCTGAGTGGTGAACGTGGGGACTGTGAATTCATTATGTGCACAGTTAAAAGAAAAATATACAGGCAATGAAGCCCTACATGTTCACAGCATAGATGAAAACAGAGCTGAAATGAAAACATTTAGATTTATATAACTGCACCTAATTGTGTTACAAAACAGTACAGTTGTGCAAAGCGCCAAAAGACAAGAAAAAAGGTTGCTAACTCAGTCAACGTCTAATTTGGGTCAGGTAGGTCCCACAAATTTGTGACTCCAAAAGTATCAGTGTTTTGTACTGTATTTCGTACTAATATTAAACTGATCAGAAGAAAAGACAAAAGCCAAACTTGCATTGCAACAAGATGGAATGCAAATAATTGTTAACTTACAAGTGATTAATCTCTGTAAAAAAAAAACATCTTCTCACTAATTATTTATATATAAATATGATAATGACACTGTTTTGTCACTACAATTCGTGGTTTTTCTGTTGCACAAACACAAATTCACACTTTTAGTATTAGCACACAGTAAAACACAACTGACTACAGTTTCCTTTAAAAGCATTAGAGGTGACACGGACAAAAAAGACACACATTAAAAATATTCAAGGGCACAAGAAGAATCACTTCATTAATATTCAGGTAAAAAAATGGAATAATGGAATGAACTGTGATGAGACTACTTTTATTGGTGTACTGGAGGAACGCTAAAACATGCAAATAGAGAGGACAAAGCAATTCTCCCATATCGTCTGGTCTTCGCTCTTCCTCCACTTTCCTCATTTTCTCCTCCTCTTTTCCTGTGCTGGTAAAATGAATCATTTTCTCATCCTTGCCATCAGGGAGTTGAGAACAAATTCCGAAGGGTTTGCTTCAGCCTGTAATGCAAAATACAGGCAGCCAGGAAGCTGCTGAGTACCAGTGTCCACCATCAATAACGCCAGGCCTTAACACGGTCAGAGCCTTGACCTTGGATGTTGAGGTCCATCTGGCCTGAGCCATGCAAGGCTGGGTCTGCAGATAAAAACCTTTCAAAGTTATTTCCTTAGGGATCTTCGGCATCTTGGGACCACGCAGACATACCAGTTTCACCTTTGAAGAGAAGCAGCTGCACCCCCTTTTTGACTCTTAAAGCTGCAGGTTCTTCTTTTGCGAATGACAACTCCACGTCAGTGACAGATGTTTGCAGAAACTGCTGGTTAACAATGTTAAGAAGCCCAGAAATGAGAAGGTTGTTAAAGGTAATTGCCTTGGACATCAAATAAATAACAACTGCCAACCAGAGCTCAGTCTGGAGACTAGCAGGCTTGCTCGCACATTTTCTGCTTTATTCAAGTGATTGTTAATTTGGGTTGAGAGTATGAAAACACAGTAAGCCAAAAACAAGAATTAACCCTGCATATTTCTGACAGAATACATTTCCTGCAATGGAGAGGTTTTTGTTGGTAGTCAGATATTATGAGACACAACCACGGATTAGGGATTGGGTGTATACTATGACCTCAATATTGAACTGCCACATACATTTGGCAGTTACAATAGTACAATATGTACTTATAACCAGATAGTGTTTAAAACTATATTTATAGGTCTATATATCATAGAAAGGGATAAAACATAGTGTATATTTAAAGTATTATGGCACATATGTATTTTTTGCCTTCTAATGAACGTAACATTTTAAGCATCCTTTTTTTAATTAATCTACTAAATTGCTGGAAAATCAATGATTTTGAAAACCATGAGTAAATATCAGAAAAACACACACGAGCTTGATGATTTGTGAATGTATGTTCACAGTACTTGAGCAATTAGAACTGAAATGCTGCATGAAAAAATGTCAAATTTAGTTTGATGGTAAGATCCAGTACTTCATGTATTTGAAAAAGACAGGTACATAAAGGTTTGATTGCTTTCATGTGTTAAATAAAAAAATAAAAAAATAAATAAAGAATAATTTGCATTGGTTGAAGACTTCAGTGGGTTGGTGCCCTGCCAAGGGTGTCCCTTGCTTTGCACCTTAGGCAGACTGGGATAGCTCCAGGCCATGTGCAGCCCTGTACAGGATACATGGTTGGGTACTGGATAAATGGATAGTAAAGGAAAAAAATAGAATTCTGCTTATATTGACTAAATTTACATTTTAATAATATTGATCCAAAAATATTAATTGTCCAAAACTTGTCAAACGAGTAAACAGGAAGGAGAAATCCATTAGTGGTGTGTGTTTCACAATATTAAGCCTGATAATGTACAATATTCAGTTAATTCAAAATACATAATTGAATAAATTGCTTTTTGTATCAATACTAAATGTATATACCATGAAAACGTTAACATTTCAAACATTTGAACTACCCTATTCCTACAGTAAAATTTAATTGAATATATATATATATATATATATATATTTTTTTTTTTTTTATTATTATTGTATTTATGTACACATTGCATGTTTAAATATAAATTGTCTTTTAGGAAGACAGGATTTATTTGATCTGTTTCAAACATAGATGCCCTGAAGTGATTAACAAAGACTTAATAACAGAAACAAGCAACAGGGACTGACTATACAACATCGGTTAATATTGTGCATTATTAACAATATAAGTGGTGGGGAACCCAGAAGACAAAGGTAGAGTTGGTAGGTACAGAAGAAGAGAAAAGCCCCTCTGGGGTGAACTAGCTGCCCAGTATCTCCCCCTGGGCATGCTTGGCTCATGCTGTGCAGAATAAATGTATAGGTGTTGCTATATATAATGTACTATAGTGCAACCCAGTGCTTCTGTTCAGCCTGTCTTTGGAAAAATGTGTTCATACTGATGTGGGTGTTGGAAATATCTGGGTGCTGTTCAAAGATGTTATTAAGCTGATTTCTTCAGTTTTGTAATGTGATTTACACATTTTTCAGTAAGGCATATCTGCAAAACGTCATCTCCTTGAGTGCAATAAATTGGCAAAAACAAGTTTTACTAACTTTGGTAAAAGTAAAATAAAGGTTTTGGGCACCACACACACACACACACACACACACTGAGAGCACAAGAATCCTGTGGTGGCCATAGCTGAACATATGTATGAAGGTCCAGAGCACACTTTTCAGGTGAGCACTCCCAGATGTGTTATCTCATTATTTATACACACATCAGACCACACAGCTGACACATTTCACCACAATTCATTTGCCGATTAAAGATCACTGTCTGTTTCTTCTGCACAACTTCACTTCTCACCTACCTCTCTTCAGTGAAACACGTTAAGCCAGTAAACTGACAAAAAAAAAAGGATGTGTCAGGACTTGAAACATATAAACAAGACACAGTGGAGATGGAGTAACGTGCGAATTTTCTCCGGCTTCTCTTCTCTCATATCTGCGCTGTCACTGCACTGCGTATTTGTCACCGCTGCCACCTCCTCTGCGATCCTCTCATACGCCCATTGATTCTCACTTTAAGGGAGGACTCCCTGCCCACAAAAGAGATTCGTCAGAGCAGACCCATCAATTTACCCCAGGTGCCTCCCAGTTCACCTTAATAATTAATCTATATTGACCGAATACCAGTTGTCCCCCATGGGAAGTGACACATTAGAGTTTACTACTCTTCGTTTCATGACATCTGTACTAATGGAGTCCAATTTTTATTTACAGTAAGCAGTGATGACTTTACAAACCATCACTAAAATTAAAGTCAAAAGTGTGACAACGTAATTTTGTAAAATTTGTTCAATTCCTTTTAAAGAGCTCTAAATGCTCTAAATTAATTGCAAATTTACAATTAATGTACAAGTAAATTTAAAACTAATTTTCCAAAATACAATAATGAGGAAAAAAATCTTAATGACTTATACCAAAGAATATTTTTCACTGTTAAAAAAAGACATCAGCAAAAATATACACAAAATATGACATATTGTTATCCTATCAGCTTTGACACCACGGATAATGACAACAATTTATAATGTAATTTACCCTTTAAGGGATTTGCTCAGCAAATGTAGGCGGACATAAAAGTATGTGACTCATTAATGTAATCATGAAAAGGGTTTAATTGCACATTCCTGTTACTAGGATCCATCTCACATACCAGCAAAACACCAGCTAGACCCACAGCGGTTATTTTTGTACCTAATAACAGTGGAACAAAATGGCTGTGTTTTTTTCCTTCTACGATCCCCTCCTGCAGGTCTATACATTTTCAGGTGAGTATATCCTGCTAGTTCAATGAATTGAGGTACAGAGAATGTGTTTTTTTCTGCTGACCTGATTCAGTTTCACACAGAGTACTCCAGTGGTGAGAAGGCTACCAAATTAGTCTTCCTTGCTACAGTGTCATACCTCCTATGGCAATGTCAGCAAACATCGGCTGCTAATGTCAGGCGAGTTCTGCTCCCTGCCCATAAGCAATAAATAAGGCCGAGATTAAACGTGGAGTAAACACCTTGTCTGGTTTTAAACACAGTGTTGTTGAGAGTCCACGGAGATTGAGAATTTAATTTAAATAGTAAATAGATCTGACAGTTTTACTCTCATTTCTCCATAGCCATATACAGTATATAGTGTAAAATATAAAGTAGAAAGTGAATTGTATATCATTTGAAACATTAGCAATTTTTTTTAGTCTGATTGGTAGTAGTACATATGTACCCTTGTAATTCACAAGATGGTGTACTGATGACCGTAAAGGTTGTATTTGTGTTTGCCACATCTGATTGAAGCCGTCATATACAGTATTTTGCAAATATAGTACCATGTTTTCTGTGACAAATTTCTACACTGACAAATTCCTTCTATTGCACTTATGTAGCATCATGACAAGGATACAATGACAAGATTTGGAGACCGTGACTAAAAATATTCATAAATGTACTTTATAGTATTTTTAAATATTTTTCTGACATTCAGTTTGGTTGTATTGCACAAATTAAGTAAGAATTCATAAAAAGCTGAAACATTGTGGAGCATTTGTGGCTGGAAACATTTTTGAAGACTTTTGCTTTCAATAAAGTGAAAAAATATGTCATAATTCTTATATATTTCCCTCCTTCCTGAAGATAGTTTTGGACCCAAACACAGGCAAGTGTAACAGTTGTTAATATGAGCAAAGAACAGAAGGTACTAACAAGAATACAAAGGCTATAAAGTGATCCCACAATCACTGTTAGAGAGTCAGCACAAGATGTATGAAGTAATGACCAAGCATCTATCTACATGAGAACACTCACAAATACAAAGCAAAATGAGACACAGCTGTGGAACATGTGGCTCAGAACATAATCATTAATGTTCCTGACTTGAGTAGCTAGGATTGGCTCATCAAAGAACATAACATCTTTCTAAGCTTGCACCAAAAGAAAGAAAATGCTTTTTTTTTAAATAAATGTGGCTTTTTAAAACTAATGTTACTACCAAAAAAAGTCCCTCAAGTCAAGTCATCAATCAAGTTTTTAACTCAAACCATGTTTTATCACCAGTAGGTACAGTCCTCTAGATCTGCAGGTGGTCTAGTAACATGCCTACCACAACATGCAAATCAATATTTAAATATTTAAATCAATAATTATTTACAAATATATTCCATATATGATATAAATGAATCCATGTATTTACCAGAAAACTCCAGTTTTTACTATTATGAAATAAAATGTATGGCACATATCAATGCGTTGAACCAAACTGTTTTAATAAAGTGGTTATTATGATAATATTTAAACTATTTGGGAATTTAAATTCATTATGCAATATCAAATGAGCATACGGGAACGGTTCGTATATAGAAGCCTTTAAAAAAGAGTTGGTTAATATAACATTTTACTGAAACAGTACATTTGTAGCTAGAAGAGGGAACAAGCTAAAACCAGCCTGTAATTTGTGTATATGTAACGCTTGCTTGCCAGATCCTGAAAAAAGTCAAACAGTATGTGTTTTGGAAAATTGAATCTGAAATAAACATAGGCTGCAACTGAAAAAAAAAATGTAGCTATTACTCATGATATTGTGATGCTGCAGCCTGTCCTTCTCATCCCAGCATTTACACACTAAGGTAGACTGAAAGAACACTGTGGCCCCCAAGGCAACCAGACTGTCAAAGAAACATCTTGCAATAACCGAACTGCAAAGAAACCAGATCCAGCCTTGATAGCTGTCTCACAATCATTGGCCGAGGTTATAAATGATTGCACTGTTAGATTTTGGGAGGCATATCAAATTATATATATAATATAGTGTACATGGTTTACTGGAGGCTGTATTTTACACATTTGTTATTGTCCTTTTAAAACCTACAAATATCACTATATATATATATATATATATATATATATATATATTTGTCTTGTTAATGAATTATATGTCAGCATTTTGTTCTAAATATTTACCTCATCAAATGTTGTAAATATGCATCATTTATATTATAAATAAAAACAAATCTCTGGAAAATCTTTGAGAACAAACAAATGTCATGTACATTGCATTAAATTTAAAAGAACAATACTGTATTTAATCTTATTCAATAAATCTCCATGTTCCTGCACCTTTGTAGCTTAAACAGAAAATTTTAGTCATAGTTACCAACAGAGATCAGTTTTTTTTTTTATAATTTTTTAGGTTTCTCTATAGAAATGTAGAAATATTAAATAAAGCTGATATACAGACATATAAAAGCAAA
Organism: Chitala chitala; assembly: GCA_025773905.1. Taxonomy (NCBI): domain Eukaryota; kingdom Metazoa; phylum Chordata; class Actinopteri; order Osteoglossiformes; family Notopteridae; genus Chitala; species Chitala chitala. The sequence continues at coordinate 4,855,631 of JABJVR010000029.1, forward strand.
ACACAGTATAAATCAGGCGAGATATTCCATTTACATAGTATGTCATCTGGTGACTTAAAGCTGATTAAAAGTCAGAAGGCATCAGCCTGTAAAGCATAAGCGAGACTTACATAACCAGCCCTTTTGTTTAGAATTCCACAAGCTCTGTGATGAGAAGCCCTTCGAGAATTCTATCAGCGAGCAAAGGCAACAGGAGTCCCGTGACAGCACCAGTCCATGTCAGCACGGATGACCCCGAAGGCCTTCTAATACAATCAATTGAGTGACACTGTGTATTGTTAAGGTGAACATATTTTCAGCCTGCACCCAGGGGCCCTATAGCAGCCGGGCGAGAATGATATAACTGACACCGGGTGACAAAGGCTTTGAACTTCAGAACATGGAATTAATATTGTGCAGGAATCACGAGATACGTTTTTGCATGGTCCACGCTCGCGCTGACATCTCTCTTCTTGTGATATATTCAGATGCTCTGCAACTGCCTGAGCAAAGCAGGAGGTGGCAGCTATGTGAACAGTAAAAGTGATTCTAAACATTTTTAGAGGACAAACCCCACTGTTCAAAGTCACTGTTATCTGAGCTGCAACCATACTCTACACTGTTTATCAGTTACGTATCTTAAATAGCCACAATGTCAAAAATACAATCATATGTTGTACAAAAATAAGAATCTAATATTATTTGATACGTTTTTATGTTAGATATAAAGGGTGCCTAGAATAGCTGTTAAGGGAGTGGATATGTATTTACAAACAGGGACTTGTAAGGGTGGTAGCTACCAGCTGCTTTATTTTACAATTTGTCGCTGACTGCTGCCTAAACACATATTGCACAGCAAGAAATTAACATTGCTGGCAGCGCTTGCAAAAAAAATGGCTTGGATAAAATACAGCACAGTGTGTTCCGGTCCTTAAATTATGGTGGCCCAGAAGTGCAAGTCTGGAAGACAGGCGACACACACAAAACAAAACAAGCATACTCAAAATACAAATTAAAACATTCAAAAACCAGAGGAGAAGCAAAAACGTCTGCATAAGCAAACAAAAACACTAATATCATAACAACAACAATAATAAGACAGCCAACTCCTTTGTTAAAAAAAAATTATACTCTAATAAACTTTTCATTTTTGATGTACAGGTTTTTATGCGGTAAAGAAAGGCTAATAGACCAGCTCTGGGATGTGGCACTGTCATACAGGGAAAAGCAGTTTGTGTTTCACTAATGGCCACTGCCTGCACTTCCCTGACTGGCTCTTGGTCTTTACAGTATTGCGAACCCCAGCATTTTTAATGTTTCAGAACAAAAGTCTTAAACTATCATTGTAAATATCATTAAAAGAATCAGCTACGGTAAGCTGAACAAACGTCTGTTTGGTTGTGCATTTGATTAGGACTGACAGTGACAATCAGCAAAGCATTTACGTTAACAAAAAGAATGTTACGATAACCGCTGAGTCCAGTTTCACTGGGAAAGGCTTCATCACTTTTCAAACGGAAAGCAGGCACTGTGACAAGTCGGAAAAACTGGGTCGGTAGCTTTAAATACATTTATACCAACATTCTTCTCTTTCCCCAGTACCAAAACAAATGTCAGCTTCTTTGGTGGGTAATGCAAAACTGAATTAAATTTTAAATTTATTTTTGATATGTACAGCACTTAACAATCAAACACTGATATAATTGGAGTCCACGATAAGAATGCGAATAGTCGCAAACTTAGGAAACTAAATCTTAAGATTTGACGACTGATTGCTTTAAAAAAATTCTATATATATAAAATTTTGCTTAGACTTGAATGTTATCAAACTCTCCTGTCGTCGAAATTAAGATGCCTAGATTAAAAATGAAAGATACCTCAATTTTTTTAAGTTGTATGACCCTCTCTTGACCGATTATTAAAGGACATTGCAGCTAATTTCTGTATTTAATAACAACAAACATATAATGTAGTGCTAACAAAAGTTTAAGGACAACAAACACATTGTTTGTAATACCTAACACCAGTGGGTACTTCTGATTTGCATTGTTGTGATCAAAACCTGTAGTATTTTAATTCATCATCTCAGTTTAAACTGCTGGACTGAAAGGGGCAGCGCGGGGAATGAAAGTGCCATCATTCATCTTATCTGGGTCAGTAGGGACCTCGAGCACAGGTTACAATGTAGTGTACATCTAGGGCAGACACCCAACAACCTGAACACTCACCCAACAACCTGAACACTCACCCATCCACGCTGGACGGAATTTAGAATCGACAACCTTTTGGAATCCAAGATATGTGATATTTATATTGATGTACTGTATTCATTGTATGTATTACACCACTGCTATGGTCATTCAAGATGGTTGTACTTATTATAAAACCTTTATTAAAACCTTTTGGCCACATCGATAAAGGCACTACATAAAAGAATTACGTTTAAGAAAATATGTACGCGGCATTAACAAATCATTAGGAAATCTTTTTAATACAATGCAAATGTAAAGTTGAAAATCAATGAATTTTATTAAAATAACATCTGCAGTTATGTCACACAGCTAATAATAATGTTAGCAACTTTTTGGATCAGTCTACATCGACGTTTGTTTTTTTACTTCTTTAATCAAATGCTATATGCTCCATGTTTTTCAAAAAGTATTTATTGATAAAACACAACATATAGAAGATGCCTTGTGTTAAATGATAGCCTACCCCCACTGTCTGTTGCTATGTATAATTTTTAAAATCATTGTCAGTATGTGACTCGTGACTACTTCAGATACTTTCATTCATTTTTCAAATATTCTTTAAATTAATTTGTCAAACTTCTCCTGCCACACACTGTCATTCTTGCTTATAGAGGGAAACATCTATTCTGGCCCAGAGGCACTCCAGCCCATGCTAAATGAGTGAAGATCCACGCTCCATCAGTCCCTTGTTTCTTCTGTTCCAACGTCCTGCACAAAGTAATTTCTGAAAAAGCATTCTAACATTATAATATATTTCCTGTATATTTATGTTGGACATCTCATACAGCTGAGAAAACTAACTTTAATACATTTACAATAAATTGATTACTTTTGGACCTAGTTTTGTGCAATAGTTTGCTTAAATTGACTAGATCACTGATATTAATTTCTGAGATCAAGGATTTAAAAAGAATAAAACTTACTTTACTTGGTTCCTGACGTAATATTAACGGAACACTGTTTTATCAGTACGTCAGGTCCTGAAAACAGACAATATATTTATAAACGAGAAATGTTTGGTGGTGTAATGTTTATGTTAATTTGTTTCGTAACAGTGGCCATGTGTAGTGGTGAGCAAGGTCATTCTGTATGGAGTGGAGATGGCAGTGGTAGAAAGAGCTACAGTAAAGTTTATTTTATAAAACAGCTTGTTGCCAGTTTTTTTTATTGAGATAACATTTGGCACATATTTGGTTGTTATCACTGCAACCCTGTTAGACAGTTTACTGAAGGACTAGGGGGAACCACAAAATATTTCGGTGGATAGTGAAGAAGGTGGCCCACACAACTGTATACAAGTGCACAGCCATGAAATGTGTTGTAAGATAACAAAAATAATAACCATAACTATAATCACACAGCTGTGGTGGGTTGGCGCCCCGCCCTGGGTGTCCCTTGCCCTGCGCCCTATGTACTCTGGGATGGGCTCCAGGCTTCCCCGCGACCCTCACCAGGAATAAGCGGTTAAGATAATGGATGGATGGATGGATAATCACACAGAGAATGATAGTGACTGATAAGGAGACAAAACAGGTGACGCCAAATGAAACAAAATATAACAAAACCCTGCTACAACCCACTGCCTAGCTACAACAAGAAAACAAAAACAAACAAAAATAAACCCTAATGACCTCCTAACACAAAAAGAGTAATGGCCCCAAATGTACAAGGAGTGGCGCTTGTATCTGACTTTGTGTATATCACAAAAAATACCTATGCAGCTAGTGTAAAGTTAGTCGATTAGTTCATTTATTCATTCGTCTTCTGTACTGTTATACCACTTCATCCTGTTAAGGGTCACAGGAAACCTGGAGCCCATCCCAGAAAACATAGGGCACAAGGCAGGGGACAACCAGGGCAGAGTGCCAACCCACCCCAGGGCACACACTCACAAGCACACACTTTGTGCAATTTAGAGACACCAATGAACCTAACCCACATGTCTTTGGACTGTGGGAGGAAACCGAAACCTACCAAGCTGTGTCACACACAAAGTCATACATAACAGGCAATAACTGCCACCTTCCTTTCTGAAGCCCGTAATGGGCTGCAGAGAATCACTTCTCCAGTGCATTCACTTTCCTGATTGGTTGTTGAATGTGATGATAGACAGGTCTGCAGGAAAGCGCACAAACAGAAACACCAAAACGAAACATCAACACAAAGAAAAGAAAAACTGGCAGGTAACACTAATACTTTTGTCATTTAACATGAATTCATTCAGTTATTTCCCCTCCTGTTTCAGTTTAAATGCACTGAAATATACACTTTGGACCGAGCTACATAAACAGTTTTGAGCATGAACTTTTGATAAATTAATACAATTAGGTAATTTCTAAAAATGTACCAAAATGATATCCATTTCTTCTTCCTTTTTATTTGACATTCTTTAGAGTGAAATAGGGCAGGCCAAGGCTCCTTTGTCCTGGAAATCACTGCCATTCTCTCCCGTTTTGTTTAACCACCTTCCCTGCGTAAGACATGAGCCTGAGCCGCTCTGCACATAAATCTCATTTGTGCTCGTTTAGTCCTCGGGTCATTACCTGGAAACCACAGGTGAGCACAGGAACTCAAGCTCACTTGTAACACAGAAGCTTAACCCGGCAGATGAGCTCCTGCTTCACATTCAGAGACAGGTACAAAGGCATTGTTAGTGCAGAGGTGAAAAATCATAGGCGCAATGCCATAACGGCAGCTGCACACATCACAAAGCACAATCTGTGAGCATGCTAATATGTAATAATTATTCTGAATTTATATTATAAAAAATTGCCAGCATGAATAAATAACGGTTTATGTATACTGCAAATTCAGTGACCCCTAGCTGGCATCTGGAAGAGGGGGCTGGCCTCTAAATCAGTATGCTGCTCTGGGTGCCAATGGAGACCAGCTTTTATGAGTATTCATGATACACTTCCATATTTGGCGATAGGTGGCAATATTCCTTGCATTGGTTATGGTACACCATCACATGTTCAAGTCTTTCTCAACTTAAATCATGTTTTCTTTGGTGCTGCTCTTTGGATTTTTCACTGACTGTGTGGTAGTCGGCTGGCATTCATTCTACAAATGTCATCAAACCATCGTAACCTTCATGATTGGAATAACTCTTGAACCATCGACAGTTCTCTTGGATGATTTCATTGTGAATGTGGTTGAAGATGCAGACTCCTAGGATCTGACACAAGCATTGAATTTGGATTACCTCAAGTTTGTTCAGATCTGACTTGAGCAGGGTCCATGTTTCAGATCTATAGAGAATAACTTGAAGGATCAGTTTAGAGGAGGCAGATTTCAGTCTTAGGGAGATGTTAGCCTTCTTCCAAAGGCTGTACTTGAGTGAAGTGAACAAGTGGTTGCATGCCCAGTCGTGCTGAGGATCTGAGCCATAGCTGCCACCTTCTCTTATGCACTTATGATCCCAGATACTTCAAATTATTTATTAGTCTTTACTTTCTGAACTTTTCTTTACTGAAGAACGTAAATCAATATCTAAACATTGTACTTTTGATTAGTGATGTACAATGACTGTCTGAATTATACACATTCAGTGCACTAGTATGGTTAAAAGAAGCTAATTTACTTGAATGGAAAAAATAATCCAGTACTATCCATTACAATTGTTATGATATATTGAATGTACGTATGTACTATTTGTATGTGACTTTGATTTTACAGGCCCACTTTCTGCCACCCTCACATGGGTTGTCTGTATGTGAAACTACATTACATGTTAAACACAGAAATACTTTGAATTTCCTCTTGGCGACGATCCCAAGACTTTGCAAATACCTACTGATGTCTGAGTGAACAAAGGTGAACGCGTCCTTTCAAACTTCAGGCGTTTCTCCTTAGTCACCTTCCACACTATGCGGAAGAGCTCCTCTGTTCCAGAAAATGCCTCAGACGAAGTATGTGTGCTGCGTTTCCTGCCAATCAGCTATTAATCTGGCTGCAAGTGCTTCAGTCACAGAGGTAGTCAGAAGGTGCCCTTTACCCTGTGATTGGAGCCACATTAGATTTTCTTTTGATACAATGATTCTGATATGATGCATGCCAGCCATGAGCCACTGAACAAAATGAATCACATGAATGAATCATAAACTGCATCTCCTAGAACTGCATCAAACTACTGAATTTAGGAGAAAGGAGCAGAACTGCCCATTTTCGAGGTGGCCATCTTACTTGAGCATATGTATGTGATCCTAATGAGGGTTAGATTCTTCTAGATAAATATATAAAATTTTAAATGATCATACTATGAAACCTCCACTGTGAATATTAACCATTTTCTATTTGCGGCATAAAGTGCTATATAAATAAATGTTGATTGATTGATTATTTATAACACCATTCTAAATGTTCTAGCTAAAGCTATTGGGTTTGAATTAGTTTATTTTTCTTTTGTTAAATAGCATGATATACACTAGCCTTGAAACTTTCTGTTTTGGTTCTGCATTACTGTTTTAGAAACACGTGGTTTATGTAGCTCTATGCGTTGCATAAGAAAAAAAATGGAACTAAACTATTCATACCACAGTTTTGCTAAAGATAGATTTACATTTAAAAGTCTGATTTTAAAACATTCTGATATTCATTAAAAATCTAACTGTCTAGATGCAATGCAGATTTTGTTTTATAGGAATAATAGTAATCAGAAATTGTAAAATTTATGTAGAAAGTTAAGTATTGGAACAGCTCAGTTAAACTTTTAGGTTTCTGCAATATCTCAAGTTTTCCTCTCTCAGAGCACAGCAGAAATCTAATGATCTAGTGTGAGTGTGTGAGTGTGTGTGTGTGTGTGTGTGTGTGTGTGTTGAGACTCTTTATGGCTTCTCTGCCCCTCAGAGATAAGTGTTTTGTCCACCTCCTGAACAACTCACAAGTGTATTTCGTTCAATTCCCACAGTCCTTAGACACTTCAGATGTTGTTTCACTTCAGAAATCATTACAGCCTACAAAAGACGCTTTGTACGAACTCCATCCACTCCTACCCCTAATAATTCACTTACTTTGCCCGTCTCAGAATTACCTAGTATTCTCTAAAACACAGAATAAAAAAAGAACTAGAAAGACTAAATACCTATTTAAGTATGAAATTGTTTTCTTGTCACCAACTCCAATATCAATACGAATTTTCCTTACAAGCCTACACTCCCTGTTGTGAGCAAATCTGACATTTTATAAAGAATGGCTTTGCCCATTTTCATTGTTTACATAATGCGGCTCATTTAAAAACTCATATAAACATTAATCTGAGCGTAATTTTGATGTTTTGCAAAGGTGGTGCATGTACTCTCTTTGTAGTGGGAAAACGCAGATCTCATATAAAATCTCTTCATCGTGTCCACATAGCAAAGTACACATTTACAAAGATCTTTCCTGGCACCAGTTTATTCAGCAACATATACAAACACTGATAGCCTTAATCCACTTATTCTGATTCTGTTCAAAACCCAACCAAATTCCAACAAGATATCTACGTCTGATTTGCTTGATGTAAATACCTCATTGAATACAGGCTGTAATTCTTCTAGTCTGCTCTGATCTTCCCCAGTATGTAATGCTCTGCTTCTTTCATTAAGGATCACTGTTTTTAATTCTTCTGTGCTTTCTATTGCAGGTTAATATTTACAAAAATATTTTAATGAAGCCTGAGTTATTAATTTGGAATAAGGAGAACTGCACTGGTGCAATTCACAAACTTCCAGGAAGCCTAGCAGTGTACCGTCAGGGCTGAATGTTAGCGAGGATGATGAATGCGTCTGCCATTTATGTAGCAATTTTAACTTAACTCTTTGAGCTTTCATATTGTGACAGCAAGATCATTTGCTTTGAAAGCCTCAGAGGCATTCAAAAGAAGCAGTGACACAGCTCACACTGTACAGATTACAGGGAAGAAATGACAGAGATGGATTTTAAGGCTTCCATTTCAGTAGTTTCTTAAGTCAAAGACAATATGGCATTGTCATAATGAGCATTTGAACACATTGAAGAATGAGTATTTCAAAATGCTGACATGGCCCTCAAGTATAGAGATATAGAGCCAGCTTTCAAAAAAAGCCACTGAAATAGAAAAAAATCTTTCATGCTATTTTCATGCACACACACACACACACACACACACACACACACACACACACCAGCCATAACATTATGACCACTGACAGGTAAAGTGAATAACATTGATTATGTCATTACAATGACATTTAAACATCATTACAATGGCACCTGGAAGTGGGTGGGATATACTACAAATCAAGTGAACATTTTGTCCCTGAAGTTGATGTATTGAAAGCAGAATAGATGGGCAAGCATAAGAATTTAAGCAACTTTGACAATGGCGAAATTGTGATGCCAGGTGACTGGGTCAGAGCAACTCCAAAACTGCAACTCTTATAGGATGTTCCTGGTCTGCACTGGTCAGGACCTACCAAAAGTGGTCCAAGATAGAAAAACTGATGAACTGGTGATAGGGTGTCCTGTCATGGGTATTCAAGGCTAATTGATGCATGTGCGGAGCAAACGCTGACTTGTGTAGTGCGATCCAATAGAACACCTACTGTAGCTCAAATTGCTGAAAAAGTTAATGCTGGTTCTGAAACAAAGGTGTCAAAGCACACAGGGCACCGCGGTTGGTATAAGGCTGTGTAGCCACAGACCACTCAGGGTGCCTGTGCTAACTCGTGTCCTCCGCCAAAAGCATCTACAATGTGCATGTGAGCATCAGAACTGGACCCCAGAGCAATGGAAGAAGGTGGGCTGGTCTGATGAATTATGTTTTTTTGAATCACAGCAGTGTGACACTTTGGGCAATGTTCTGCTGGGAAACCTTGGGCCCTGGCATTCATGTGGATGTTACTTTGATACATACCAGCTACCAAAATGTTGTTGCTGACCAAATACACCCCTTTGTGGAAATGGTCAGGGCAGTGGCCTCTTTCAGTAGAATAATGTGCCCTGCCATATTGTAATAATGGTTCAAGAATGGTTAGAGGAACACATGATTATCCCAATCTCAGTCCAATCAAGCGTCTATGGGACATATTGGAAAAACAAGTCCAATACTTTGAGACCCCACCACTAGCTTGGTACCACATAGAACAACATACTTTCAGAGTTCTAGTGGAGTCCATGCCTCGATGGGTCACGGCAAAGGGGGAACCTATTCAAAATGGTGGCTCAGTGGCTAGAACATCAAGCTGGGATGCAGAAGGTTCCTGGCTTAAATCCCAGCCCAGTCACCAGGTGCCCCTTTGGGCAAGATATCCAGCGCTAGCTCATTGTAACCCATACATGAAATGTAAGTCGCTTTGGATAAAAGCGTCTGCCAGATGAATAAAATGTAAACATTAGGCTGTCATAATGTTACAGCTGATCAGTGTATATACATTGCCTGGCCAAAAAAGTTCAGTTTGCCTCTTGATGCAGTGTTATTAGCTGATGTTGCGTCAACTGGTGTGGCCTAAGCTCAGCAGCATTATGGGGCAATAAAATGAAGTAAGCTGAGGATCTGAATCTACTGAATGACACAGGCATATTCCAGGCTTAAATGCCAGGGTTAATTAGGCTAAAATTGTGAAAAAAGAGTTCAAGAAGCATGAGGAATCACTTACATGCATGAACTGGCCACCACAGTCCTGACCTGAATCTTCTTGGAAGTCAGGATGTGCTGGAGAAGACTTTAGGGAGTGTTTCCATTTACTTGTCATCACTACACAATGAAAAATGAATGCAGTTGTGGATGAAAATAAATGCTGAGATGTAGCTTGTCAAAACAATGCCACAACAAATGCACACTGTAATCAAAGCTAAAGACAGTCCAATGAAATATTAGTGTGAGACTTTTATTTTGGTCAATCAGTGTAAATAATATCATTACAGCAAGGCTGCAAACCTTTCTATGCTGCAGGAGTTTAAACCCTAACACCAGAATTCCGAAAGCTTGCAATATGACAATTATGTTAGTTTGGAATGCTCCACTAAAGTGTTTAATGCTTTGTTTTTACCAGCAGTGGAAAAGGTTCTGTTTGTGAAATACTGTTGGTGATTTTATTTCAGGGACCAGAAACACGATTGTATACATATTAATTTCTGTTATGCGTATATGAAAGCCTGACACAGAGCTATGGAAATTTTTACTGTAAATAACATTGCCCACTTTGAACATAACAGTCACAGTAAAATATGGTTAAAGTAATGTTTTATTATTAAAATCCTTTACGGTAGTGTCCACTGAAAGATGATGCCTTGTAAACAAATTTTACAAGTTTTTTCAGAGTGAGAAAATGAAAATTAAAAACAAGCTTTATACAAGGATCATGAAATAGTAAAAAGAATTAGCAATTCCCAGTAAAAAGGAAAAAAAATCTGACAGTACCAAGTATAGCGGGCTTTGGGCTAATTTATCCTAACCTGAAATCTGTAGGTTCTGCTTGTTGGTGTGAGGTATACACATTCTGCCTGTGCCCTTTGACATGATGCTGTGCACTATCAGCACTTTTCCAGTTATATATTCTCTGCTTCTCCTGATTGAACCTCAGTGAAACCAGATTAAAAAAGACCAATAGAGATCTGGAGTGTCCATTTTAATTATGCATCATCTGACTTGAATATAAAAGCAGTATGTATGAAGTCTGCTCCCAGTAAAACTTGATTGGTTAATGCTACTGTAAACATTTCATATACATGAAATACATTTTTGGTTAAAGTCAGAATAATAAATTGTTACAGTTTTTAAAATTATTATTATTTTTTTAACCAAGGAATTGGTTTTAGGAATCGTAAACTATTTTTATAGAAGGAGGAAGTTGAATTCACACTCCAAGGTTGTATGTGTGATATTGGCCTGTCTGCGTGTGCGTCGAGTTTGCAATATTCTCATTGTGTCTGTGTATGATTTCTCTTGCTGTGCCAGTTTCCTCCCATAGTCCAGAGAAATGCAGTTTAGATGGACTGGTATATTAAAAATAGTCTGGTAGGTTTATGTTTCTTTGTGCCTTGTGATTGGTGGGTATCCAATCAAATGTTTATCCCTCTTCATGCCATGTGTTTACCCTGGCATAACTACCAAATAACATTTTGCCATCGAGTGAATAAGCAATAAAAAAGAATGAATGAATGGCCATGTTTTTTTCGATTAAGGTCCTTTAAAATATTGCATCAACCATTGTAGGTGGCGACAGGTTGGCTGCAGTGATGGTGACAGCCCTCCCAGAGCTACTAACGTGAGTCATTGGCTCAGCGATCTAATCGCTTGTCTTGGGTGCTGGTGACCTGGGTTCTAAACCTGCCTGTTCCCTCAGTCTGTTGCAATATTACATGAAAAAAAAAACTGCAAATAAGCATCTTAAAACAGTGCACATTCCCATATGCAATGGCCTAGCTATGCACACTTAAACTGCCAGTAGTATGAGTTGAACCTTTAGCGTGATCTTAATGTAAAACTTTAAATATCGTCCATTCCTAACCTCTTCTTTATCTACCCATCAGTCAGACCATAGGAGACACATTTCTGTACATACAGCTCTAGCTACCTGATGTAGTGAGGCAGAACAGAAAACAGGAGTAAAGGTACCAACTCACAGAGCAAGGGTGTTTATTACAGAGCTGAGCAGTCCAAAGGCATGGCCCAGCAGACTTTTCTTAACCCAATATTAAACACCACATTATCTTTCTCAATGTGAACCTAAAAAAGTCAATCTCTTTTTGGTAAAGATTTCCAAAGTAGTCCCAAACTAAATGTGAAAATAAATTACAACATCTAAACTGCTACATTATCTTAAGTCTAACAGGTTATCCTAGCATATTTGAATTTAAAAGTATTATTTTAACCCAGCAGACAACACTGTAAATAATGATGGATTCTCATAAGCTTTTAAACATATGGATCTTAACACGGATCCTGAGAGTGGAGCCTGTCGGCCTGATGTTAACTGTTCACATGGGGATATCTCCATTGGCTTTATGTGAACCGAAATACTGCAGGACTCATTGTCCAGTGACAAAAGGGCACCATTCCTGGCATGGCACCTACACAAGCTCTTAAATGTTGCAGGAGCAAAATGTAATGCAATGCCCTTCCACTAGAAAACTGAATGAAAAAGCAAAATATAATAAACTGAACGGGAGTGGAAATAAATGAGTATTTCAATAAAGGTTAATGTAATTCTCTCAGGAACAACAATAAAGACTAAATTTGTCTTAACAGTTCCTAATCAAATACAGACAACATCATAAGCAATGCAAGTCTAATCTAGTTTTCAAAAATGTAATTATACGAGCACCTGTTAGGCAAGTCTATCTCAGTCTAGATTTTAGATGGTTATTGCAGTTGTTCTTTAATCAAGTCTTGTGTTCTCAAAGCCTGTCAAAATTGAAAAAACAGCCAGCAAAACTGACATAAAGTTACCAACATCTGACAGTTCACATTTTGTATGTATATATTCATAATCATCCCAATGATATATAACTGCTAACAGCCGAATGTTTCTTGGCTTTCCAGAGCTATAGTTTTTCCATGTGTGTATAAATGTACAGGTTATGTGTCTCATCTGGGTCCTGCACGCATACTGAATTGTAATTCGTATTTTTAGACATGCTGCCTAACTCAGGAAATCTGCATCACACACAACTCGTAGAAATAAAGTGAAACGAATCAGGCACCCAGAACAACCCTAATCCCTTACTCGGTGAAGCATTATTTCATTATCGAAATACAAATTAATATTACTCTCCTTTGCATTACTAAAACAAGTAATAGGAACTGAGTATTACAAGAATAATGTGTGGTAAGCTTAAAAATCAACTGAAAGGCAAAAAAGTAGCGTGTGAATTGCTGAGGGGGAAACCTCACCGCAGGTGTTCCTATAAGTGTTCACATTCTCACTCTACTCTTCATTTGCAGACTGTTTTGCCAGCACTGCATGAAGACAATGTGGTAAAAAGGTGCTGAAATTGCCTTGCCAGAATCAGCACTCTTTGACACCCCTCCTAGGAATTCTACCCATTCATGCCAAACCGAAGAAGAAAACTTTCATCGTGTTCACTTGGCCCGATTCTCCTGCACCCGCGCTGAGACTGCGGCCCTGTCCAGGCATTTCCACTGGCACACAGAGAAAACAGCCACATGTTTGCAGTAAACAGGCACAAGGGCATAAATTTAACTTGGCAAAATTAGCCGACGACCTTCTTTATTCATAAAATTACAGTACAAAGGGCACCTTAAAAAATGTACACTCACATAACCAGGGCATAGGAGTGAGTTTGATTTTGGGCTGAGCAGAGTGGTATAATGATAGAAAAACACATCACTAAAATAGAGTATAACAAAACCTTAAATATTGGAGGCGCCATGTCCCCCATCCCTCCTGGCTCCTTATAACATTGCATATTTTCAGGTTCCTTTAGGCTGCTCAGATTTAGAACATTATTTAACCTACACACAGACCCATTATCCAGTAAATAGATTGTATTAATCAAATAGCTTTTGCCAGTTTAAAAGCACTATCTTTAAATGACAAGTAATCTACAATTTGTCACTTATTTCTGTGCTTCATACAAGTTTAGCAATTTGAGTCCTGTAGACTGGAATATTTTCTCCCTAGTAATCAACACTCCCAGTGAGCAATAAATATTGCATCTTCGAAAACGATCATACGCTATTCCACCCAGCTATGGCTCGTAATGGCAAAAAGAGCGCGATATCTAAAAAGCATTACTCTTAGTTGTGGCAAAAGGCACTCGTCTTTCTTGGACTTCTGCCAGCTTACTCTTATTTGTCAATAACATGGTGAGCCCAAATCATTAGACCGCATCACACTCCACTGCCCAGAAGCCAATTGCTTCTACTGTTTTGCACCACTGGTCTTGCAAACACACGCTGTCGGTTGTTATGATTCTGTTATAATTCGGTTTTATGGTGTGTGCACAGCAACTTAGTTGCGGAATCCAAATCTGCAGTCCCTTCTGGCCATTTTTATTGGTACTGGATGCTCACAATGAACCTTCACCACTGAACTGCTTCCACTTCCGCACTGCTCTACTTTTTTCAGTTAGCACTCTGTCTACACTTCAAGTTTCCATGGTTTCCACCTATCGTTGGTTCGCTGGTTCATTACAAAGTCTTTCACGTTTCTACAGTCTAACTGTAACTTTAGGTAAAATGCCTCATAACACTGTATAGGTTTTTAGAAAAATTTTCTGAACTTACATCAACATCGACAGAAAGGCAGAATCAGAATAAAGGAAGCGCCATATCGACTCCTCGTCCTGGCACATGTCAGTATTACATTTACTGTACAAGGTGGCGTGAACGGCCATAAAAGAAACTGCCCAATACCCAAATCTTTTGGGAGATTTTTAGCCTGAGGTTCAACAAATGACTTTATGAAATATGATAGACCTCGAGTCAGCAACTAAAATTACTCACAGACCAGAGTGATGATGGCTAAATTCTCACTGGGAATTGTATAAAACTTAGGACTGCTGGCCATGATCCACAAGCCTGAAACCAGCATAAAGGACTATAATCACTTTTTCTTGCTGACTTTACAAACAAGCAAGCAAATAAACAAAAAACACATTTAAGGTCCTCAGATGGAACGTTATGACTGTCAGCATGTTGAGAAATATTTTAAAATGCATACTATCATTCTTTAATGCGAGGAGAGCTTTATTGCAATTGATATCACACTTAGTTTGGTATATATACACTGTGTATGTATAGTAAAATTAATATATTATTGCAAAACTGATTTCTTTCTTTTTTTCCCCTTTACACAAGAATTGTAATGCAAATGTAACAGTTGAACATAGTAGGTCATATGTAACTTTCTGAATTGCATTGTTTTATTTGCTCATAGTGTCACATATTATGTTAACCAGCTTTTGACCAGGCAATATCACAGCACAGAATCTGTGACAACAAATTAAAGAAGCAAAACAAGTGCTTGCATAATGACCATATGGGTGCTTGACACTTTTTATACTTCCGTCTGTGTTAACCAGCATTAACAGTGTAATGTTTCTTTAAGCACTCCTCCACTGAATTCTAATGTAAGACTACAAAGCTTTGGAGACTGTTACATTTTTCAATGCTTGTCTTCTAAGTCACCTTGCATCTTAGCCATCAGCAAGGTAATTCAAAATCAATATTCAGTTGCAATACGTACCTGTGTTCAAGGTTACCCCCTTTTTGGGGACTTATTAATTTAACAATTCTATGCCAGGCCTTTTTTTCTGGATGCAGGATTCTGTCTTTCGCAATTTCTTTACAGTACCGTGATATAATGTATTATGTAAAGTTGTAACACCGGGACAAATTACACTTGCTAATATGGTCATTTATATGAAACAAGTAATTTATTTTCTTATTTCAACTTTTGTAAAAGTTCAAGTTATTATATCAGAAGACATCTAATGCTGGGATGTAGCATCATTAAACTGTATCACATCCAGCTATTGAGAATTCTAGGGAATATGCAACGTCAGCTCTAAATTTTATATGGTGCTAATAATTTATGGTTGTATTGCTACTGCTTTCTAACAGATTTAAAAAATTAAACAAATTGTGAAATATTCTCTTTTATGAAGGTTTTGCTTAAATATATAGAGAAACGCTGGTCCTCAGAGAGTCTAAAATGCAGTTATAAATTTTAAGAATGGCCTTCAGATAGACTTGTTTAAACTTTAAAGTACTTTTGGCGAACTGAGACTTCGATGAGAACAGGAGAAACGTGTTACCTCACTAGGATTAGCAATAAAAATGAAGCAAGGCCTGTGTGTTTCTGAGCAGAGCTATCAAGTTTGACCCGTGCCGGAGACAAAAATAATCAGAGAGCAAATAAATAATGCAATATATGCCAGTTTATTGGCTGAAAGAATGCCAGGTGTAGCGTAAATCCAATTTGTTTGACATGTTTTACAGCGTCTGTAGAAAAGTATACAAAACACAAACCTTAAAAACGCAACGACATACACAATACTTAGTGGCAGGTATTCATGTTCTCCATGCAATCGTGACGCGTGTACCTATAAACCATGCTTGAAAACGGCCACTGAGGACCGTTAACGGAGTCCCAGCACGTTTGCATTTTGCTCACTAAAGTGGCATGACTTTGTTAATACCAGTTGCCACACTAGCACGTCGGTAAGGGGACCGCCTGTCTGCTACACTTCTGTCTTTATCCCACGTCAAGAACTGCTTGACAAGAAGCTGGTTTATAAAACCAAATGTGGAAATAGTGCATTACTTGTGGGATTGTAGAAACTTACTCTTCTTGCTGTCTTCTTACACCTTTAAAAATTTTACATAATCAGTTATAAGTGATCTTTACTCCATTTTGAATGTTGTTGTTGTATATATTTAAAAATTTAAAAAATTATGCAAGCCAGTCAACATGAGTATGGTATAGACACATTCTGAATAATACAGTTTTGCTAAATGATGAACAAATTCTCTTCTCTCCAAGATATTAATCACTGTATTTATTAGGTTTCCTTCCACAAGTTCAGTTTATTTATATTCTCTCTTTCTTTGTTAGTCCTGTTTTTATCATTACCTGGGTAGCCATACACTGTAATACTGAAAGAATATAATAACAGAAATGGTTATTACAATACAGTTACACAGCAGATATTATAACAGACATAACATTGTACGACAGAGATGCTTAGCTGCATCTGCAAAGTTTGTCATTTAAACTTTCTCTTGTGAAATTTAACTTTTTTGAGAGGGCATTTACGGAGAAAAGTTAAATGAAATGAGCTAATGCAGTGGTTATACGATACTCTGTCTACATAACTTGCACTCATGAAGTTTAGACAAAATCCTTGATGTAAACCTTTGGCTAAGAAACAATGTGATCCTGCCAACAATCTAAGATTTCTTTTTCGTGAAATCAATGTTTTCATGCAAGGCAAAGGGATTCCTTTATCTACATTGTATATACTGTTTTTCATTTACATTTGGCAAAGGTTCTTTTGAATGCCAGCCTAATAATGCCATATATATTCACATTAATACCAGCTCCATTGGAACAGTTTTACTCTGGTTGCTCAAAGGCCTGCTTGGGTATAATTTACTCTCAAAGTCACTCTCATCCGATTCATTTGAAATCCAGTATCCAGTAATTCCTTAATTATTAGCAGGGATTATCAAGAGAGCAGCTGGAGCAGTGGGTTAATTGGGTTTTCACCTCCGTGGGACTGAATTTAAATCCTGAGTCAGAACAAACACAAACGTCTGGACCAAGGAGAAAGGGCTGAAATGAAGAGAAGACTGACAGAAAACGAATTTTGATAATGTTTAGAACTTTTGAGGGAACGTAGCGCTTTCGGCACAGAATTTGCACCTCACGAGTCAAATAGCAATGAGAAACTCTGCTACAGATTTAAACCTTCACTTGCTAATAAGTAAAATTAACAGCTGCTTCCTCAAATGTGTTTCAGTGTCTTTGTAAGATATACACATCATGGTACGTTTTATTAATGTAAGTTTAAAAACGTAGAAATTATTTTTTTAAATTGTGATTTAGTATAAGACACTTTTGAATAGGATGAATCTTAGCCGTGACATGTTATCCAGTATTAAGCCATTGTGTGAATTTCTACATATTTTTAAGATGCGTAGGTCAATTTTAAACTTAACCAAAATGTGTCCTTTTCAGTGTGCCATTCCACACCTACACTGTAATGAACTGTCTCCCACTAGATCCCATTATGTCCCAACACATTTTGAGCAGACCTTTGTATTTCAACAGCTTCAGACATCGTATTACAAGTTACATCTTTTATATGTGTTCGTTTTAAGAAGGATTTAAAAATTATTTAATTCATTTACAATAATTTGCAAGGCATTGTAAAGCATATATAAATGAGCTGCTTGATTTACAGTCAGTTATGCACTGTGACTAACTGCCCCATAAGTCTTGGTGTTTAAACTAAAACTGAAGCCTTCATTATGTTTCACAGTGGTTTGCTTCAGCAGATGTAAGTGTAGTTTACCTGAAATGATCCAGCTGCCATGTTTATGTCGTCTTACACCTGCTCTACCCATCATGTTCCTGTATCAGTGCTGACCCATTGCTTGTTTCGTCCTTTTGCCACCACCACCCCCCCTTGCGTGGATGCATCTGCGCCTGGGGCAAGCATCAACTGAGCATAAACAGGAAGGCCAAGAACACCGAGCCATGCAATTTGGGCAGAGATCCCACAAGCCGAATTGGTGTGCAAGCAAAGCATCCTCCTGACAGAATGCAAAACAGAGGTGTGGGAGTGCAGTGCCAGCTTTACCTGTTTTTCTACACCTGTAAACCGCACATGATTAGCATGTTACGGTGCTGGGCAGCCAGCAGATCTTGGACTAACAGAACTTTCCTGCGTTTTGCATAAAACTTTTGTTTCCTCCTGTTTTTCTTTTTTTTCATTTTAGAGTCTAATCATTATGCATTATGCAACCACTTTCATATTCAGCTGTGATTGTGTCTGTGGTATAAAAAGCACTATATTAAAAAGTGGTAAATTGAATTAGACTGAATTTTAAAAGTTTTGTCTCTGCAGTATCTTAACCAAAAGGATGTTGTTATTGTTACAATATAAGCAAAAATGTATATATTTCTAACAATATTTTTTCTACATTAATGTACAGGTCCAGCATTGTCATATTTAAAGTACTGTCTTTAATGAATGCTTTGATGAATAGCAATGAAATTTATTATATATTGATATAAAAAGCGTTTTTCTGCATTATTTTTCTCAATTGTAAGAATGAGAATCATGCCAGTTTTTTTCAGCTGAGTAAAACTGTTTTCCAGCAAGCAAACTTATAATTACCTACATGAGTGCATGCTTTGTTGTATTATCTATGTACTAAATGCATTATGCATTTAAAAGAACAGCATGTTTTGAGGTTAAACACCTTTATTTCTTGCCAGTGACTGAAATGTAGCACACACACACACACACACACACACACACACATATATATAGAAATAGTTATACAAATACACTACACACACACAAGGCAAGTGTCTATTTATAAGTTTTACATCAATAATTTTTCATGGCTGTTTACTTATATCTGCTTTCTCACCCCACTTACAAACCCATAGCGCACTTCAAGACTAAACTGTAGTCTCTGCCAATGACACTTCACCAGGGTTTCCAAGTAACGACAGTATGCCCTGACAAAGCTAAACATGACACACCACATTGAGTACTGAAGCACTGTTCTGTCAGTGTCAAGCATTCAAGAGAGTAAGTGAGCTTTCATGCCAATCATAATCCATGGCTTGTTTTTTTTTTTTCTCCTTCGTGTATAGAAAATATCACATATAAATATATATGATAGAGAGAATTAATGAAGTCCAAATTCCTTTTGCAAGACACTGTCTTTGTGCAAAATCAATGTAAAAACATGTCTTCAGCCTTTTATATATCCATTTGCAAAGAGGATAGTTAAAAAATGTGCTGTAATGAAGCACTGCTAACCTATTAACAGGGTATAAAAGGTATGTTACCCTTTTGTATTTTTGACGAGTTAATTGCAAACAGCAAGGAAATAAAAAGCTGTGTGTTTTATGTTATGTGAGAGCGTTACCCGTCCCATCTCCTCTCAGTCCTTTGCTCTTGTGAACAGAGCCACACTTTTCTCACTGGGAGCAGGGAAGCTACAAGTCCCCGGGCTCCTGGCCTACTTCGAAATCAATGTTTGACAAAGAGTTGGTCTCTCCTGCTGCTGACGTGGGAGTTATTGAAGCGCTTAGACACTGAGTAGGCCTCACACAAGGCAGGAGCATTTCAGCTACATCATGCTGTTCTGTGGTACATGCCAATACAGACCAGTATTTACTATTAATGGCAAAGTAAAAATCCACCATCTATAATGCAAATCACTTACACTGCAGCCCTAATTAAATAAACGTTACAAACGTTATATAATGTCATCTTATTTTTGTCTTCTGTGTGTGTGTGTGTGTGTGTGTGTGTGTGTGTGTGTGTAATTTCTTTGTCTTAAAATGTGAGTCTGCAGCAGCTCCATGTGATTTAGAAAGAGCACTTTAAGATCTATAAATGTCTAGTGTCAGAAATTGTGATGATCACAGGGAAAGATTCTAACTTTCTATCTTTTTTTTTTTCAGTCAAATTACAGCTGACATGCTCAGGACTTAAAGCAATTTAGCCCGAATTTTATACCCCTTAATAACTACAATTTCTTTGTTCGAGGGAAGCTTGTATTGTAGGATTGTAAACTGTGACTCTGTCTTCTAAAACCATTCAGTTAAACAGTAGTCTTCATCAAGTTTGTAATTTAATCTTATTGAAACATTTAATCTACTTTACCTGGACCTTTTCTATAACACAGAGCCCAGTTTTGCTAATGGTCTCACCGTATTGCTTGCAAAAGCACAGCCTTGCTGCACATTCATGTACTTTGTCTTTCACAGATCATGCACAATGCAGATTACTTACTTTTTATGTGTTCCATAATAATCATTTATATCTTACAATTTCTTAATTATGTGTTTGTGATATTCCTAATTGTGTTAATTCTTTGGACAGAATTGAATATTGGCAGGCCAACATATTTGACAGAAATATTTCTTGATTAATACTTAAATGATGTGTCATCCAAAAGTGGGTATAGTACACATAAATGGGGTTTGTTTTCTAAAAACTCATATAACAGTATTTGTCTATATGCATTAATGGTGGGGACATTAGTTTGTTATTTTGTCTCCATGGACCACTGACCCGTACACATCATAGGTAAGAGTCCATAAACACAAGGTTTCCATTAATAGTTTTGAATGTCTGAAATTATTTGCTATAAAAAATTGAACCATGAACCAAAGGACAACAGGGAAAAACATGCTCATTGTGAATATGACAGAACTAACGAGGGACTGCTTCAGATAATGAATCCCTGATACTTTTTCACAACAATGACATGAAGTCATTGTGTACTTTAGACTTAGCTTTTGGATGGCAGAAAAATTGTTGTGAAGCTAAATACCACCAAATGATCTTAATGTTCACAGCGAGAGCCACTGGCAGGAGGTCAGGATCTAAACAGGAATGGAGCTCCCTGTGATCAGCAGTGGAGTGAGAATGGCATTCATTTAAGCCTAGGCGCTTCCTTCACATCTGTCCTTCTGTTCTTAGAAATTGAAGTGAATATAAAGACGAGACTGTTATTCCCTTTATTTCCTGAGGCGAGTATTACCGGTTCCATTTTTTTCCTTTGCGTCCATCTGCACAACAATTTGGACAAAAAGTCAGGATATAAATAATGGGTCACAGCAGAGGATACATTAATGGCTATAAATGTCATCCAACCTGAGGATGTCTACCAGAACACATTTCAAGCTTGCTTTCAAATAAAGCTTAGGAGTGGGCTGTCTGCAAATTGTGATTAATTGACTGAATATGAGGTAACAATTAATCACCCTGTTTCTTTGGACTGAGGCTGCGTGCAGAAAGCAGTAACAATTTAGAGGGTTGGCTTTGATGATGCGTAAGAGAATGCAGAATGCCAGCCTTTCTCAGCAAATATAAAATTAAAATTAAAAATGCTGTATATGTACTTGTAAAGACAGACAGAACAGAAGAGAGGTATGGTCCAGTTGCAGAGATTTAGTGGCTACACTAAAATAAAATACAGACAGTTTTGAACAAAATGGGACATCCACCAGAAGGTCTTCTCACAAAAAAATCAACTGAACAAGGGGAAAAGTAATAATAAATAAATTAATAACCAGTAGGAAAGAGCAAAAACTAGACTAGACTAGACTAGACTAGACTAGACTAGACTAGACTAGACTAGACTAGACAATCACTAGAATGCCAGCAACACAAAGTACACACGACAACATGACAACACTGCCCCACACTAGTGAAAAGACAAACCTAATAAAGAATAAAACAGCAAAGAACAGGTGCAAACAGTAGATGAAGACAAACTAGGAAACGAGGGGGTGTGGCCAGAAAACGAGAGCACCAGGGAGAACCGTGACAGTATCTCGTTATTGCCGCAGGTGTTTATAATTTGGTAGCTAATAAAAAATAAAGGAAAAAAAAACATTTCAATCCATCAGTCACAGAAATGTAAACCAAAATGGTAAAATGCAGAGTTTGAAAATCCAAATGTAGATAATGCAGAACATTCCTTTCTCCCACAGATAAAAGGATCAGTTAATACACTTCAGTTTAATTCTGTGTTAAACCAAGCAACATATATATATATATATATATATATATATATACACTATATTGCCAAAAGTATTGGGACACCCCTCCAGATCATTAGATTCAGGTGTTCCAATCACCTCCATGGCCACAGGTGTATAAACTCAAGCACCTAGGCATGCAGACTGCTTCTACAAACATTTGTGAAAGAATGGGTCACTTACAGGAGCTCAGTGAAAGTGTGGTACCGTGATAGGTTGCCACCTGTGCAATAAGTCCATCTGTGAAATTTCCTTGCTACTAAATATTTCACAGTCAACTATTAGTGGTATTATAACAAAGTGGAAGCAACTGGGAACAACAGCAACTCAGCCATGAAGTGGTAGGCCACATAAAATAACAGAGCGGGGTGAACACATGCTGAAGCGTATGGTGCGCAGAAGTCCCCAACTGTCTGCAGAGTCAGACTCCAAACTTTCTGTGGCCTTCAGATTAGCACAACAACAGTGCGTAGAGAGCTTCATGGAATGGGTTTCCATGGCCAAGCAGCTGCATCCAAGTCTTATATCACCAAGTGCAATGCAAAGCACCAGATGCAGTGGTGTTAAGCACACCACCACTGGACTCTAGAGCAGTGGTAACAAGTTCTTTGGAGTGATGAATTATGCTTCTCTGTCTGGCAATCCGATGGACGTGTCTGGGTTTGGCGGTTGCCAGAACGATACTTGCCTGACTGCATTGTGCCAAGTGTTATGTTTGGTGGAGGAGGGATTATGGTGTGGGGTTGTTTTTCAGGGGTTGGGCTTGGCCCCTTAGTTCCAGTAAAGGTCAGTCTTAATGCGTCAGCGTACCAAGACATTTTGCACAATTTCATGCTTCCAGCTTTGTGGGAACAGTTTGGGGATGGCCCCTTTCTGTTCCAACAGGACTATGCACCAGTGCACAAAGCACGGTCCATAAAGACATGGATGAGTGAGTTTGGGGTGGAGGAACTTGACTATCCTGCACAGTCCTGACCTCAACTGGATAGAAAGCTATTAGGATGAATTATACTGGTGACTGTGAGCCAGGCCTTCTCCTCCAACATCAGTGCCTGACCTCTCAAATTCACTTTTGGAAAAATAGTCAAACTTTCCCATAGACACACTCCTAAACCTTGTGGACAGCCTTTCCAGAAGAGTTGAAGCTGTTATAGTTGCAAAGGGTGGGCCAACTCAATATTGAACCCTATGGACTAAGACTGGGATGCCATTATAGTTCGTGTGTGTAAAGGCAGGCGTCTTTATATATATAAAATCAGAGTGACTTAAACATGGACATAAGGTTCAGAAGCTTCCTTAGTTTCCACAAAAGTTCTCTTCAACTTCTTTAGCTATACGTGTTACTTCTTAATCATTACCAAACTTGCATATTTCAAGTGCATGTCTGAAGGCCACCTCAGTATACATTATAGTACAAAATCTCACCAACTGTCATGGCCCAGTATATTACCTGCTGTTATTAAAATGTATATTGTAACTGTACAAGTAACTTTTTGATGAATTTTATTATCTTGAGGTCCTAGAAGAGTTTCTCTCCAGACCTTTCAAATTGAAAATAAGGTGGCTTCCCTCTCCTGCAATTCTGTGTCTCTGGTCATTTTGCTTGACTGCTTCAAATAAAAGTATTAGGAATAACAAAATGTGAATTTTGTCTTTTTACATGACGAAGCCATGAATACTGTCAGACATACAGTGACATTATTCCCATTATTTTGAATTTTGCATTACAGCATATGAGAAACATATTTCAAAAAATGAATGAAATATTATATAATCAATATGTTCTACACTGAATAATTGAACAACCATCATTCTAGAGAATGTCCTCAGAGAATTAAATTAAGGCAATAGAATTTATATACAAATGATTTTTATATATATAAAAAATGCATACTTTTGAACGTGTTTGATAAGAATAGACAATCAAAGTATCAAAAGAAAACAAGATAATTACTTCAAATTATTGCACATATAAGGACAGGCAAGGTCAACACTTGAAATTTGACTGGGGAGCAGGGGTTCATGTCTTAAATGTACCTTTTCTCAGAAGTTATAGAAATTATTTTAAAAATGTATTAATCCTTGACACTTGCAATCAGGGGCTTGTCTGACTGGGTGGGCCAGAGTGACAGTAGAGTGCACAAAGTTTAGCCTGTCCGGCCCTGGTGCCTCCGCTTTTGTAGACTTTAACTGAATAGGATATTGGCTTGTCACTGTTATTTATTGATTCTTCAAGCTGAAATAACAGTCTTTATGAGGCTGTACCAGCTCAGAATCTTCATCCAATTATAAGCTTTTAATGTTGGACATGCAATCAATCCAGCTGCCTGTCCTTGAATATGAATCTGCCTGATAGTGAGATCTTTGGAGCTGCACTGATAGAAGTCATGTATGAGCTACCAGCAGCCGTTTCACTGTGGAGTTCAATGCAACATAGAATAAATGGCATTTGCTTTAATGTTGCATTACATATAAAATCCCAGTCATATGGGTTTTGTAGAAGTGGTAGATGGGGATCATCAATAAATTTTACAGGATACATTTATCAACATTGTTAATGTGTTTGTGTTTTTTAACTGTGCCTTGTTTGGTGCACTTGTTTCAATCAACAGCTAATGTGATTCTTATGGAAGTTCAATTATAATATTGAACAAATATATTGAAACTCAGGTTTATAGTTGCGTATTTTTTTTCCTCATAATCGTGACTTAGTATCTTATAATAATGAGAGATTTTCTCCAAGCTATGAGTTAGGCTTTGATCCATATATAGTACAGGAGGAGCTAATGGTTTATCTAGACATCTGTGAGGAGACTTGCTCAACAGAAGGACATAACTGAAGTCTCCTGAGTGCACACATATGTACACAGACACACAATCACTATGACTGACATATATTGCGCATTCTTTGGGAGTCTTGAACTTTGCACAGTTTTTCTCGCTGTATCATACTAAATAGTTTTTTTTTATTCTTCTCCATTATTATATGGCCTTTTTGGTTTTACTGTATGTTCCTTTTTAACAAATCCTTTTCTCCTTGTGCTGTTTCACTACTGCTTTATTGTGGTGGGGCAGCTATGCTTGGAATTGTGTGGCTAAGAGGATGAAAATAAGGTTAGACTTCCCTTTCCCCAGAAACTGGATTTAACACTTCCTGGGGGATCCAAACTCTCGGCTCAGCTAAGAGATATAATCTCACCAGTGTGGTTTTGCCATATGTTCATCAGTAGCAAGCAGACTATATCCATGTCCGTGTCCAAATAAAATCACTTCAAAATTTTTTTTTTTTGTTTTGATATATAATAAAAAATTTTTTTTACAGATTTATTTGGACTTTTCACCATGTCATACAATAGCTTCATCAGCTGGTCATTCATAAAATCCACTCTAGTCTTATGCACAAACTCTATTCCTTCATTTGGGGCAGTGAACCCTCCCTTCCTATAAAAAAAGGAGGGTAAATGAATCTTTTCTTTCCTCAATTTAATCTATGACCCTAGATTTAAATGTTTTGCCAAATATAGTTTAGATAGAAAACTGCACCTGAGCAAGCTAAAGATCATCTGCAAATAACTGAGATGCAAAAATAGCACCTCCAGCCATGGTAGACTTCTTGCTTTGACATTCTTTCCTTGAAGATTACAAGCACAATGGATGTAACATCTTTTTAGCAGAGACCCAAAATACACATACTTCTAAACATCCTCACTTGTGTGCCTTAAAACCATCAATCTGCACAAAGACTAAACTGTCAAAGCATCATGGTCCTACATGAATTCATGTGATGGCAATTTAAAGCTCTTAACTGCCCTTTGTGAAACCAAAGAGTCTTTTCTAGAACTGTAGACTTTTCACAGAAAAGGCTGTTTGGGCGACCACTGCAGTCACAGCTTTCTTAGCCTGTTGGCTGGTAACAGTTGAATCTGGAGTTCACTTTAGTAGCTGCATTGGGAAATCCTTTTGTTCTTTTGATACTTGCTTGTTTGTAGTTAGTGGTTTAGTGTAATATTATAATTTAAACTTCATTTACATTTTAATTTATGGATAGTCATGTTAATAAAGTCAGTACCTCCAGAAAACTCAAATTTATGGCCATTATACAGTACTTACTTTGCTGTTATGATAATGTGTATTACATTAAAATGTGTGGTCTGTTGAATTACAAATGCATCAGGTAGGAAAATGACTATTCAGGCCAGTACTAAATTGGTGACATATTATCATTTTATGCTCTAAGAGAGGTCGGTGCCCTGTCAAGGGTATCCCCTGCCTCGCACCCTGTAGGCTGCCTGGGATAGGCTCCAGGCCATCTGTGGCCCTGTACAGGATAAGGGGTTCAGAAATGACAGAATGAAATAATCAATTTACTGAGACTTACATTTATTTTATTAATTGCTTTTGAAAATAAATATTCAATAAAGTGAACATTATGCAAATATGTAGGTCTATATAACATAAAGTGAAAAATTATGTTTGCAGAATTACTTCATGAAACTCGCAAAGCAAATTTAATGTTCAACTGTTTTCTATTGTTGAAGCTTTGCTGATATATGTAAGAGCAAAAACATCAGACCACAAAAACAAGTTTTTAGATTTTTTGTTTTTTGCCGTGCACGCTGTCTTCTTGAGCACAGAAGAAATATTACGTTTTGTATCAAAACAATTAATTTCTTTAAAGCTTATTAATGCAGAATACAATGTAGTATACTATCTAGCATGCTGGACTTTATACCAGCAATATCAGAAACTGAAGGCAGAGGGTAATTGTAGTTTCCATTACATTAACTGCAATCTGTGAACCAATGTGATAGTCAACAGTAGCACCTCTCTTGAGATTTACATAAAAAATTAGAAGGAATTAATGCATGAATAATTTTCAGAATGACTTTAGCCTATTAACTGCATCAATATCTTTCTTCATAACTGCCTGTCACATTTTATATTAGTATGTTACGCTTTATATAACATTTTTTATGAAACTTTATTTTCTGCTCTTTGTACTGATTATTTCAGAACTGAATGTAGCTACAAACAGACTCTGCAGTATTCCCAGCATGCACTGCTTCTTTCTGTGGTTTCCCTTTCCCAAAGGTGATTCACCAGCCCTTATGTAAATCAAAAGAGTGACAAAATATCACAGCAAAATGCTGTTTTTCGGCATGTTCAATGGTTTGTAGACAAATCGTACTGGAAAAAAGTCTTTCTGTTTAAAAATTAGAGGTACAAAGCGTGTAATTCAGAGGGAGTTAATAAGATGGAATGATTTCGAAAATCAATCACATCCTCAGAAGTGTCCAAATCCATGTTTAAACTGTAAGCGGTGATACTCATTATACCTGTTGTGGCATTAACACACGTTAATATCACAAAGTGGATCACGTCCAGCTGCACTGAACTACACCTGTTTGGTGTAGGATTTTTAATTTTTGACAGTTTACACTGAATCTTCAGTTACTAGTTTTATTTTTTATTTAGTTTGCTGTAGAGGCCGACCAAAATTGATTTTTTGGTTTCGGCCAAAACCGCAAGTTACAAATTGACCTTTGGCCGAAGCCGAAGCCGAAAATATGATTAAATAATAAATAAATAAACCAAAATAAAATAAACCAAAGCCAAAAGACATATCACCCAAAAAAAAAAAAAAATCCTGAACACAGATTTATGAAATATGCCATGATGCTACGCCACTTTTATTAATAAAGAACTAACCATTAACAATCACTAACCATTAACATCACTAACCATTAACATCACTATTAACAATTTATGAACATCAATACTGTTAATTAGTAATTAAATCCAAACAAACGAATATTGTAGTTAAGAAACAACAGTTTTTCCACATTCTCGCCCAGCAAGTTGCTATGCTGGTCAGCATACAACTGTCCTGCTGCACTAAACAGCTATTTACTGGCCACGCTGGTCGGCGGTGCAGACAAGTATTTAAATTGGTTAATGCTTACCAATTTGCTATAGAACTATTAAATAACAGACAAGATTTGCTCATACGTAACCTACTGCCGTAAGTATGCCAACAGGCTAAAGCTCAGTACCCTATATTGTCAGACGAGTCTCAGTAACAACACGCATATAAACTAAAGCAGGACGTCAATGAGTGAATGAATATCCTTCGGACTGCCCAGCGTCAACTGCCGGCCCACAGTCAGAGTCGGAGTGACAAACAGCACTACTGTTACATTCTAACTGCCCAGCGCTGACTGCCGGCCCACAGTCAGAGTCGGAGTGACAAACAGCACTACTGTTACATTCTTAAAATAGACATTCGGTTGACAACCGAAAGTCTGAATCATTTTGGTCGAAACCGAAAGAAAACCGAAAGTTAACTTATTGTTTTCAGCCTAATCCGAAACGACGCTGAAAGACGTCATTTACCAACTTTCGGCGCCGAAACTGAAACCGAATTTCGGTCGGCCTCTAGTTTGCTGTATTTTTATTCTATGTGAATTTTTTCAGAAAAAAAAGATAATCTTAAAACAGGGCCACCTGCAAATATAAGAATGAAAGTTTATAACATCACCTTAAATATCTGAAGACTTTTATGGCTGTAATGAACATTTTCCCTAATAATGAAGCCACTCATTGGTCAAGGGTTGTACTTCTTTAATTCTGTACATCAAAAAACTATAAAGATTTTTACATTTTCAGTACATTAAACCTTGTTAATCACGACATTTTACATTACATTTTATTTGCTTATTCAGGACGTACATGGCCAAAGCTGCAAAAATGCAATACATTCAGTGCATCAACAATGAACATTGGCAAAACAACACCAATAATATTCAGTAATATACTAGTTAACTAATAATACTAATAGTTGGAGGGATATGAAACAGGACAGTTAATATAGATGCAATTATTGTTCATAGCCTATTAGTCCAGAAACCTAGTAATGATGCAACTTCCTTTTTTTTTTTTTAAAGTGCATGACCTAAAAAATTATCTTATGCCTTAATTTAACTAACAAATATGATTAAATAATAGAAAATAGAAAAAAAAATATTTAAATAGGTTTTCTTTCAGGAATGAGTGTTGTGTGGAAAGAACACCTATCATCACTACAGAAATTTTTTTGGGTAGTTAGCTGAAGATTATACAGCGTACCGTTGTATCTAAAATTATTTTTGAACATTCCTTCTAGGGGAGGAAAACAAGGAATTAATGGCCTGAAATCTTTGCTTCAGTTAATTTGGAGCAGAGCAACCCTAAGAGGCAACCACCAAACAAACACCTTGTTGCAGGAACTGCCATGGCAAAGCCACTGTGAGCCAGCAGTAAGAGGGCATTTTTTTTCTTATTGGAATGAGGCCAAGGAGTGAAGATGATTTACAAACCCATTTTCCCCTCACCTGAGACTCTCATTATTACTTTATATTGCATGAAAACATGTAACTGTTTTATGTCAAACATGATGGAGCACTGTGCTTATGTGATCCGCTCAATCCTGAATACACATTAAACAAATAAATTAAAAAATATGCTTAGGTGCTGTTAATAATGGAAAGTGTAGCGCCTCACGGAGATGCTGGAAATTTCTTTCTGGGAAAAAAAAAATGGAAATCTCAACCTGAATTTTGAAGAAATTTAACTGCATCGGAACAAACGATTAAGAAAACAGCTTGCAAATATTTGACAAAAATTTGACATTTATTTATTGGTAAACAAGTGTTGAGCTTTACATCTGTTATTTAGTGATGGCCTTTCATAATCCAAAAAAAAAAAAAAGAATAAAGCTGATTTAAAAAATCCACACCGTTTTAAAACTCTCATTTAAAACCTTAAAAAAAATACATTTTCAAATTAAAACAGCTGAAATATATTAGAGGAGGGTGAAAAACTCACTGCAGTCAATAGAGTTGACGCCATTTGCCTCCTGGCTAAATGTCACAAATTTAGACTAAAATACACTCGCATGATTAACAAATTTGTGCAAGGAAAGGCATTACAGGTTCAAAAATGGAGTTCAGTTCATATTATACTAAAATATTTTGGCAATATCAAATTCAGACATGTTTTGAAGGACAAGGGTTATGGAAGAATGACAGTTTACAAGTGAAAAAAGTGAACGAGTTGACCTTGATCTTTACAATTATTTATATTTGTCTTGTTTTTGCTCTCACACTTACTCTGATGAATGAAGTGTAAGAACAGTAAACTCATTGTGTAACAAATGTGCAACTTTTACACAATAGTCTCTTAAAAAAAGTGTTATTTCATTTTGTCTCCTTGAATTTTACACTAGCAATACAACAAATATATATTTCTTTGTCCATATGCTTAACAACACTTCAATGTACAACTGAGAAAAAAATAAGGCCTTAGGGGCTTGACTGCTAGTGGTATTAAGGTCCAACCTTCATTGTGATAGAGTGACTGTTCTATGATCCAGGACTTTAATATTCCTAATTATAGTCTCAACAAAACCACATCAAAAACATCACACGTCTCCATTCAATTCTAATCCTGGAGCTTGATTTTGTATATAATACAAAACAGGCTTTAATAAGGATAATGCAAGTGTATGTACAATCTTAGTTCAGAAAACTGCTGAATTGGAACAGCCAGTACTCATTTTTCTAATTATTATTTTTTTCCCTCAATTCTTTTGTTCAACAGCAGCAACACATTTAAATACATCGTTGGCTTGTCTTTATTCTTAATTTTGCTTTGTTATGTACAAAGTCTGTTCACAGCTTGACAGCAAACCCAAAGCCAATACGGGAAACCCTCGGAGAAATGTTGCCTGGCTGTGAGTACACGGCTGAAGGTTCAGGACAGGAACAGGCTTTGCTGCGAGTCCTCCCATGGCCACTCCCTTTGTGTCTTTCTGGAAGTGCGCCGTGTGGAGTGATGCAATTTAAATAGATTTAGAGACTTGTCACCAACTGCATCTGTCCTTCCTGAACCTCTCCGTCTGGGATGCTGTCCTCTTTGTTAATGGGAATGATGTACCCATCGCTATTGATTTTGTTAATCTGATAGTAAGCCTGAAGCTGGTGCCCACCACCCAGGTTGGGCATGCTTTTGTAATAAACGTCCTCATTTTCACTCCTTTTAGATGGGGAGAGGTCCTCCTCAACGTCAGGACTGCTCTCTGGGTAGGGAGAGTCTCTTAGGTTAGGCATACTAGTGTACAGGGAGTCTCTGTTTGGGGACTGGAGGCTGTCCTCGGTCTCGGCTGTCAGCTGAGACATGTAGGTGTCCAGGCCCTCGGTCTTGACTTTCTTCTGCGGCTGGTACAGAAGCGAGTGAGTCCGCTGGGGGATGAGCGGAGCCTCCAGCTCCTTGTGGTGCAGCTCCAGGCCGGGGTTCTCGCCGTGCACCAACGACGAAGCGTCAGCCACGATGGCGTCGTCTTCGCTGCTGCTGCCGCCCACGGCTGCTTTGGTCGAGGTCCTGTCCGCGCTCCGGCCTTTGCCGCGCGCCCTGAGGTTGTTCTGCACGAGCTCGGAGATGATCATTTTTTCGAAGGCTGCATCGTCCAGGCTGAGTCCGCATTCCATCACCTGAACACTGTCACCATAGTCCCCGTTGCGAAGTGAGTAACTGTTATTGAAATTACCATTTAGCGGTAGAGTATCCATTGCATTTGTATCCCTGGCACTGTTCAGTGAATGTCCTGCAATGAGACAACATTAGAGGGGATTTTCATTAGTTACCATCTTGTGTCCTACAAAAACAATTTTGTGAAATTGTGAAAAACTGTTTTAATGTTGTTTGGGACAGTGGTGTGATTTTTAGAAATGCATGTACATTTAATCACAATACAATAAACACAATAAAAACATTAAAATCTTCAGTAGTTATATTTTAAAAGGAATAATGGAAACACAAACTATTTTCCCTTCATTACTTCCCCCTAATATGAATGCAACTGCATAGTGTGTATACCTGGCAGTATACAAAAAGTTACTGTTCTTCACAACAGGTTAAACACTATTTGTCCTGAACAACATTAAATGTTTACATAAACATCACATACACAAAATATAGATATATGTACACACGTGTAGCCACAAATGGGCAAGCTATATATCCACATATGTATTAACGATAGCATATCGGACGAGGTGAAGTAAAAAAAAAAAAAAAAAAAAAAAAGTAATATTATGAACCTATACAAGTGGGTGAATCATGTAGAACACAGACAGACATCGTTCTCACTGCAGGCTCTCACAGGCACCATCCAACATCAAGACAGACAGCAGGTGGGACAACTCACTTTGGACAACTCACATCATGTCTGTCTGCTCAGGCTATCTGGCCTAAAAGTAGCTGATGTACAAAAGAAAATAAAATGATTTATTGTAACACGATGAGTAATCACTAAATGAAGACAAACCAAAATAAAACAGCACAGTCAGAGCAAGGGTTCAGCAAATTAAATTAGCAAGCAATCATAGCTTTTCTGTAAACTAAAGGCTGGTTTTTTTTATTTTTTATTATTATAATTTTTTTTTATGGAGTGGTTAAGTGTGCGATTGTACAGTCTCTTTCTGGCAGCTACCGCCCAAGGCTTGAAAAAAGGTCAGAGTTAGCTTACAGCCCTGCAACAGCCATCAGTCAGAGTGACAGTTCCCACGGTTACTACAAGTGTGGACCAGAAGAAAAATTTAGCCAGGAAGGTCAAGTGAATCGACGCTAGGAATCGCTAACAAAGCAGCACTCAGAAATTAGGGGCTAAAGATTAAAAAATAATAATAATGTGGGGAGGTTGGGGGGTGGAGGAGGAGTGGGAGAAGAGTGCCGGCCACAGCAGCTCAAGCACATCAAAGACAAGAGCTGAAGTTAAATTCCAGTCTGAGATGTGCTGGAACGATTATGGAAAGTGGCCCTTTTATGGCGTCATGCTCGTTCTCTGATAACGAAATCCTATCTGGCAGAAAAAAAACACAAACATACAAAGAAGACATCACAGAATTTACCACAGACGAACAGAGGAAAATGAGAAGTAGTAGTAAAAACACAAAAAAGATCACTTAGTTCTGCAACTCAAACTATATTTACACACTATGTGTTAGAACAATAGTCACTGAAGGAAGGGGAGATGACATGGGCCTCGGCACTATGGCTGCTGCACCGTGCCTCAGCTGTTACCACAACTGCACATCATTTTACTGCATCCAGCTGATATAAAAGCTGCAGTTTGTCAGTCAATCAAATGCAAAACAAAACAATTAGATGCAAAACAGTCTACTGTTAAATTGCAGATTTCAACAGAGCTTCCTGTTTAATATAATTTTTAAAAGACCTCTTTAATGTTTTATAAGCATATAACGTAGCCATTTTAGGATTTTACACAACATAATCTTTTCAAAAATATATTTTAAAAAAGAAATATTGTAAAAAAAAATTAAAATATATGTATATATAAATTAATTTTATTCAAGAAATACTGCCAGTAGTGTTGATAACTTTAGAGGGCTGTATGATCGCATTTCATAATTTTTTTTAAATATGCATGTTTCAATGCACACCTTAGAACTGGATAATTTTATTTAGCTGTAACCAAAATGTCTACTTATACTTTGGGCCCTGGTGTTAAAAATTTGTTTTCATGTTTCTCACATGCTCAGATTCACAGCACGTTCTTTGGGTAATGTTTTGTGAACCACTTGCCCACTGAGTGCATGTTAATGACCGGAGCTAAACCACTGATTGTGCCGGAGGTTTGTTTTTTTAATAATCATGCTGAAAAAAATTTACATTTGATAGGCAAAGTTAAGTTTTACTTCCATACTTGTCTCTCTGTAGCTCACTAGAGGGAAGCGTAAGGAAAAAAAAAAAACAATAATAACATATAAATGAAGACATTCGCACTTGAGTCTCCAATAGGTCATATCAATGATATATCACAGGCCTTTCCACCACCCCCAAAAAGAATATACTATTCAAAATGCATATGAGCACACTGTTAAAAGACAGAGTTTCTTCTGTGGAAGGGTCAGCATGTGAAAAACTGAAACATTTAAAATTATGGCATTAACAGAGCTTGTTAAATTGAGTTTCATTTTGATTACACTATTATACACTGGAAAATATTTATCCAAAATATACAAGCGTACTTTACAAATCAATGGTGATTCCAAACAAACTGATTATAATGGCAGATTAGGTTAGGATGTTAGTTTAAAGACTCTTTCTTTTAACAGTGCATCATTTATCTTTTGGAAAATGGTGATGGGGCAAGTTTTACTGTTCATCTTACTACTTCACTGTTTTAAATAGCATAACCAACTGCACAACTCATAGCTTATACAAGTATTCTGTATTTAGCTTATAGCATAACCATAAATTAAACAGCATAACCAACTGCACAACTCATAACTTATACAAGTATTTTGTATTTAGCTTATACTAAAATGTTATGTATTTCTTAACAAAACAAAAAAAGTGAAAACAGTGCATTTACATCCCCGCCATTAAATTTACCTCATCAATAAAAATTTACACATTCATATATTTATTTATATATACAATATAGTATCTCGTTCTTACAATTTATTAACTAAACCAAAACAAACCGCACATTATATTAAGAAAAGGGGATTTTTGAACATGTCCCAAAATATGAAACCACATTAAGATCAAAGTGAATGACACATTATCCTTAACATAATTTCCTTTTTCTTTAGAACTGAATTGCAGGAAAGCATATATGGGAAACAGGACAGGATACTACATTGTATATCTCCCAACACAGCGATAAGGCTAGCGTTAATCATTTTTAAAACAACGAAAAAACACAACATAAGCACGAAAGCACCAAGAGCAAACACGCTTTGCTGAAGCGGAAAGTAAGCACACCTGGAGAGTTAAAGACTGGAGCCGTGGGGCTGTTACACACGACTGTTTCAGCCAGTAAGGTGTTATAGGGGTTGTTAGTGCCTTGTGGTCGAAGGAGAGGATTTGTTAGTAGATAATTGCCCGTCATCCCTGGAGCAGTGAAACAGAAGAAGACAGGTAAGGCCTATTAGTACCGCGCCTGCTGGAGTACAAGTGTCCCATGACCACGGCGCTGGATGACATTGAACAGATAACATGATACCCGTTTTAATTCTGACGAAGGCTTCCTGACACTCATCTCACAAGACAGGAAAGCCATTCTCTTGCTGTCCAGACGCTGTTGTGCTAATGTATACATGTTTTAGAAAAGATCTGTGAGATATAATCACCTTTATGTACTAACAAACATACTTCACTGTTAATTCATACTACTGAACAAAGGTCAGTAATAAAAACACTATAGCAGTAAAAAGTAGTAAAACAGTTAATATAAGTATGTTAAATATAGATAGATAAATGTATGTGGGGGAAAAAAGCACTATCAGCTGACTACACTAATTTTGGGAAAAATGCTTTTTTCATATGTTACTGAAAAATGTACGTCAACATAAAAAACACAGCTGTCTGCACTGCATATGTTTGAAGCAGAATGGGTGTCTAACTCCAATAACAGTTAGTCAGCCCTCAGGGCTAGTTCATGTTTCAGTCTCACAGTAAAGCTATTTTCACATAACAACCCATGTAAAGCAATACAAGATAATTTGCAACATTCCCCTATCTTTAAGATACCAATTTTCATGTCAATATTTTATTTATTTTTATTTATTTAACAATCAACCACATTTTCTTTTAAAGCAAGGATTTTGTTCAAGGGCTACAACGGAAAGTTAATTTATCTCAAAGGATAGAAGATATGCTTTAAAGAAAACGGTTCATTCAACAGAACTCAGCTGTACCTTCCACTGAGCAGCTCCAAATTATTTTTAATTTGCAAGTGCTTTGAAACTAGCTGAACATGCCTCCACCAGTTGGTTACTCTTTGTGTTGTTTCACCAGAGACAGTCATTGTAGTAAACAACTATGTAGTTATTTAATCAAAATTTCACAAATACCAACGGTGACCAGCATTTACCAAAGCTTACTAATGCTTTGGTTCCTGATATTTGAAAAGCGAGGCTTTTTACTTAAAGATGCTTTCCAGTTTCATCAATACTTTTTGATGTAGGGGACATTATTTCCCATGAAATTTTTAAAAGAAGCACTAACCTTGGTTAAGGGTAGAGGTGCTGTTGATGTCACCTGAGATAAAGGAAGACTCAGATTGCTTCCTAACAGTGTCATTCCACATTCTTCTGATCCGGCTCTGCACAACAAACATTGAAAAAGTTCACAGCGGAGAGCTGGTAAATTTCAAAGCGTTTTCAATCATTCTGTGGTCTTCGTTTACTTTTTTCCCCGAAATCCATAAAATACAATTGGTTCACCAGAGCATCACAAACCTATTTACACATCACATGATCCATTTGTAGAAATACTAAAGGTGTGAAACTTGTCAGTGAAGAACCCTTAATGAAAGATGTATAGTGTGTAAAATGCTTTATGTAAAGGCAGGCATGAAGCGTTCATGAGCAGTGCTCTGTGGGATCCCATGTTTACCTGTGTGCCAGAAGAATAACGTGCACTAGTCCTGGTAGTGGCCGTCTTTGCTGAACTGTGAGAGCTTTCCGTCGGCAGTCCACGGCAGCAGTAATTGTGACGGAAGCATTTACTGTACTCTTTACGGACCTGCAGAAGGAAGCAAATCGAAAACAAGAAGGGTCACGTGACTTACAGCCTTTACAACAGACCAGACCATGTGGGCCCCCTGAACCGTCTCTTGATCCATGCTGATCATTAAATGAAAACTTAATGTCTTCTTTGGTTCCAAAGATGACCTATGGATGGCTTAGAAGTGTCAGTCAGACAAATCTCATGAGAAGGACCCTTATGTCATATTTCGCTTTACCATACTTGTACAGATGAACTGATTATAATAAGTTTCTTGATTTAAAAAGCACTTAAATTACAAATCTATTTTTCTGTTAAAGGCAGATCAGTATTGGTTACATACAATCATCCATTTGTAAGTGGGAGATTTAAAAACAAAAAGAAGTCTTGTTAAGTATCCATCTTGATGGCTGGATATACTTAATCTCTAACTGATACAAATTTACATAGTACTAAAAAGAAATTCCAAATGCTTAAGACCCTTTGTGTAAATACATGTTGTTCTGCTTTTAAACTGGTGCCCCCAGCTGCTTTCCATTTATGGTCTCCTGAGCTTGAGTCCATGTTAACAGTAAAGTAGTCACCTGGGCTGACCTTGACTGTTCCCCAAAGACTCTGTATACTTGGATTGTGCTCGCATTAGCTTTGATTTATGTTCACTTCAAACAAGTATTCTTGTCTTTTATTGCAACAAAGAATGCAATCTATCAATGACTCTGCAGCTCGAAATTCAGTTTGCCATTTATATAACCACTCCTTCAAGTTCTCAAAATCAGTACATTTTATTCAGAGATACACTGACAGAACTGTCTATAGCGCAATGTGCTCTAGTGGCTAATAGGGTTAATTCAGTAAATTGGCAAATGCATGGCGTGTTAAAACTTTACCAAACAATATCTTCACAATCACTTCATTGGTATGTGGGCTAAGTTACTGCATTCTGTTCGAGAATTGCTGTAATCTGAATTCCTTGCACACATATACAAGTAAAAACCCTAAAGCAACTCAGAAGTGAGAATGTAATGATGCTGATTAATGCTTCGTTTATGTAAATACATAAGCATAATCATTCATATAAACTAGACATGGAAAAATACCAGATGCATATCATACATTTTTAAAACCCTTTTATAAAATTTATTGTGTACAAAATATTCATTTTAGAAACTAAAAACTGTAGACCATGGTATTTTTCCATAATCGCAGTACAGTATGAGGACTTGAACCTCATTAAAAAATATATAACAAATCCCACTGCTGGCTCCTCCTTTCACACCTGCCTGTGTGGGACACTTCAAGTCTCTTAAGGGAGTCACAGCATTACATTAGTTCTGCTGTGTTTCGCTTTTTGAATCACCACGGACCTTTTCAAAAGTACCTCTCGACTCCTTTGAGAAAGTCACAACTGGTTACTAAAGAAAGAAGGAGTCCAATCTTAAATATCTTTAACAAATGATCTACTGTATGGTATATACATCTGTATGGAAACTATAAAAGCTTGCCAGGTTTTCTTGGTTCTGTGTTGTCCAAGTAATTGAAAATGTGATTGACATTGTAGTACAGACACCATCAACATAGTGAAAAATACTGGTAACAGTATGTGAAAGAAACTCTGACACTAATAATCCTGAATTAAAGAAGAATATTTCAATAAAACACTATCAAATTTGACAATATGGGTACTTTCAACATTCAAAATATTCAAAACTTCAATTTCAAAATTTCAAAAAATAGAAAAACAATTTCAAATATCAACTTAAAACTAAAAAAAAAAACAATATAAATTTACCAACAAAAAGAACAGTGCTAAAATTGAAGCTGTAACACAAATGTCACACAACAGAAAGGTTTTTACTTAATGAACAGCGATTACAGGCAAATTAATTGCATGGAATTAATAACAAAATATTAAAACACAAAATATTTGGTATCATTACACAGCCATGTAAAAAGTTCACGGCTGTATATAGACAACACTGTATGGGGGAATACCAGGGGTATTCCCGAAAGCCAGTTTAGTAAGTTACTTTGATCTATTAACTCCCTCCATATATCCATCCATGCACCCAACAACCTACTGACCCACTTATAAAGGTCCAGACCATAGGGGCAGCAGCCTATGCAGAGACCAGACCTTGATTTCTTTAGCTACTTCCTCCAGCTCATCCATGGGGATAGCAAGGTGCTCCCAGGGCAAATGAGAAATATTATTTCTCCATCTGGGCACTGGTCTGTACTGGGGTTTTTCTCCCATTGAACATGCCTGAAACACCCCCCTAGGGAGGCATCATTGACAAATGCCCAAACCAACTCAACTGGCTCCTTTCAGATGCTCCTGAGCTCCTCACCCTATATATAAGGCTGAGCCCAGCCACCCTGCAGAGGAAACTCAATATCCACAATCTCACTCTTTCAGTCACTACCCAAAGTTCATGACCACGGGAAACTGTTGGGACATAGACTGACCAGTAAACTGATGGCTTCAACTTTTGGCTCAGCTCTGTCTTCACCACAACAGACCGGTACAGTGTCTGCATGACTGCTGATGCTGCACTGATCTGTCAGTTAATCTGTCTGGCTCCACTCTGATCACACTTGTGAACAAGATCCTGAGATACTAAAACTCCTCTGTTTGAAGCATTGTCTCCTTCCCAACCTGAAAAGAACAGCCCACCCTTTTCCAGCTGAGAACCATGACTTCAGATCTGGAGATGTTAATCCTAATCATGGGCACATTACATTCAGCTACAAACTGGCTTAGATCATAGTGGAGGTCTGTGTTCAATGATGCCAACACGATAACATCATCTGCAAAAAACAAAGCTGCAATCCACCCCAGTCTGCCAATCTACAGGCACCGTCCTTGACCTATATAATATTGAAATATTATTATTTTTGCAATATTGAAAATGCGTGTCAGTCAACACAACCCAACAACACCCACAGCCTTCATGAACTCAGGTCGTATCTCATCCGTCTCCAAAGCCCTGCCACTGAGGAGTTAACTGTCTCAGTAGCCTGAGCCCTAGTGATGGGTACGTTCTCTTCTGAGTCCTCAATTGGAGGTATGACAGTGGGCTTGAGAAGGTCCTTGAAATACTTCTTCCACTGTCTGACTATGCCCTCAACTGAAGCCAAATGTTCCCCATCCCTGCTGTAAATAGCATGTGCAAGGCCCTACTTTCCCCTCCTGAGTCACCTGATAGTTTGCCAGTCTCTTTGAGACCAAATCAAAGTCATTGGCAACTCTTTCCATACCCCCGTTTTTGCTTCCATACAGGACTGGAGCCTGGCTGGGTACAGCCCGAATGAGTTATATAAGACTGTTCTCCCATGGGCGCACCACGTACAGGAGGAGTAGTAAAGGCTTGGTACATTGTGTACTAAACAGCATTTGAAGGCAGATGCCTTGGCAGACTGAGTCTCAGCTACCAAAACTGTTAATCCTAAACTCTGGATTTTCTATTCCAGAAAGCAAGGTGACAACAAATGCCAACTCTGTCACTGTGACAACTCACGCACTGAACTAAACCTGCTCAACAGAGATTTAATTCAC
Organism: Chitala chitala; assembly: GCA_025773905.1. Classification (NCBI taxonomy): domain Eukaryota; kingdom Metazoa; phylum Chordata; class Actinopteri; order Osteoglossiformes; family Notopteridae; genus Chitala; species Chitala chitala. The sequence goes on from JABJVR010000029.1 coordinate 4,896,220, forward strand.
TCAAACTCTGGGTTAATAGGCGGGGTATATTGTAGCCAGCACTCAGCTGTCGATTATGTTGTGTCTGTTCATATACTAAGTGATCGACATAAAAACCCTAATAATTTGCAGGCCACTATGCCATGAGACCGCCATTAAACTGCCATTAAGTATTCTTCCAGATAAATATCTGTCTGCACATTACCAGTTAATCCAACAGACTTTTTCCAGTGAACAGCATGTCTCTGTCCTTTGCTATAGCAGTAGTGCTTCTTTTTTTTATGAATTTGTATTCTGCACAAAGACACATTAACACATTTAATTTCACAGACATACAAACAAAGGTCTGTTGGAATAACATTAAAAAATATATGTGCATTGGTTGCACATAAAAATGTATTTTCTTAATTTCTTCATTATGTATTGAAGTACAGATATTTTAAAATACTAATCCAATAGACCTTTACTTTCAGTGTAAAGTAGGCAGTTCTATGCCTTTTGGTATCCATTTCCATGGCGAATCGTATATTCAATTATATATTGGTGACAGCTTTCTATTGTTCTGTGTGAACATACTGTAATCAGCCTCAACATACTGAACATACTCGGAGTTTATTCATTCTAATGCCCTGAAATGGAAATCCACTGTGCTGGAACTGAAAAACTCTAGATATGTTGACTCAGGGTTGTTGAACTCCAAGTTTAAATGTAAAATCAGAACTTTTTTAAACTGCCTTTCTGGAATACCTCCCAGAACAATTTTTTCCAGTTTGTCTGGCCTTAATCTAAATTACAAATCTAATCTAAATTAACTGAAATATTACTTACTTTTTTTTGGAGTAAGCAGTGGAATATAAAGATGAACATCCCCTGAAAGGTGTTAAATATTGTGAATAGGTAGGCCATCACCACAGAGGATTCATTGAGAAAAAATAAACCAAATGACCAAGTCAGTCCCAGCAAGCCAAGCAACGCAAAAGCACCAATCACCCAGGATCTGAAATACAAACAAAGCAAAACAGTTACATATGGCTTTTACAAGAAAGAAACATTGTTAAACATGGCTCTTAAGCAAACAAAATGTTCTTACACACAGCACTTAAGTAAACAAAACTGTTACACACAGTGAAAAGTGTTACATCTGGCTCTTAACAAAATATTGTTATACACGTCTATTAACTAAACAAATCAGTGTTACACACAGCTGTTAACAAAAAAAAAATGTTACACACAGCTCTTATTTAAACAAAAAAATTACCTGTCTTGTGGCTCTTAACAAAACAGTGTTACACATAGCTCTCGACTAAACAAAAGTATTACACATGGCTCTCATCTAACCAAAACAGTGTTAAAAACTTCTCCTTACTAAACAAAAGAGTGTTACATATAGGTCTTAAGTCACTTCGAGGTCCATCCCTTTAAGCCCCAAAATAAAAAAGTCATATAACTATTTATGGGAATCAAAAACACTATACCATTCATAGTGTATGTTAACCTCCAAACACACCTGTTCCTTGTATCATTCTATATAATGTAGTATCGTACAAATAAAAAAGAGAACAAGAAAATTAAATATGTTAATGAGTGGGTGGAAATGTAACTACATGCCACATATGAGTTTAAAGCCATGTCCAAAGATAAAAAGGGAACACTGGGGAATGTATACTGAGGCAATGTAATAATTCTGACCAGTCCACTTCGTTACTTGACTGGGGTTATGCTGTCAATAGGACTGTCTTCGACAGCTAGAAAACTGAAGAGATAGTTAGAAGAGACAAAACGCACACAGAGTGTCTGAAGATCCCTTGGGAACCTTCACACACCTGAGGAAATCAGATGCACGGCGGTAAACTGGAATGAGCACAGACGAGAATGTAGACAAACAACAGAAAATGAGGGGGGGCCTGGAACTGACGTCTCAGTAGAAGAAATCAACGGGAAAGGTACAATGGAGAACAGGGTCAACTACAGGCTGAAAACAGAACCGCACGTCTCACTAATGTTCTTACTTGATAAATGGCTTATTATCTTCATAGCTAGAAAGCATGATAAGCAGGAAAGAGAAACACAAATTAGACCATGAGGAGCACAAATTAGTCAGCAACACTGGAGTCTCAAAATGTGAACTTAACTCTTGAAAAATCAGAAAACACAAAACGTAGACTAACGCAATCAGTACGAAGAAGTGTTTTATTGTTGATTGAAAAACAAACTTTACTGCTTTTTCCAGTTCCATAAATAATCAATTGTAAATTATAAAATATTTAATATTATTGTATTTAATTAATCAGGTGCAGGCACTCAGGCATTAACTGTGAATGTAGAATGAAAGCTTACCCAGGTAAATCGGTATTATAGTAGCCATCACAAACACGGTAATTACTGGTGTGATTGAGAAGTTAGAAAAGAAGGAAATGAGAAAAAAAAGATATACTAGAGATTAGCTTGTTGTCCCCATGAAGTCTGCAAAGAAGCTGTGTATTGGGCCATTTTGCCTTATCTAATGTGGGCCCCACTGATTTAGGTCTTTAAAAATGGCAATTATATAAAATGCAGTATTCCTAAATAAATAAAACGGACCTTTAAAAGCAAGCTAATGTAATTTTATGTTTTCCCATGGAAGGAAGAAATACTCGCAAATTCAGGAATAATGCTGTAACTGTAGAGTAAAGATTACAATATCATTATTACAATATAATGCTTTACATGACAGCAGCCTGATAAATCTTAAATAAGGGGAGCCTGAAAAAATGTTTGTAAATGAATTCCAGTTTGTTTATTTACTGGAGATAACGTTAATATCACACAAATCAAAATTTTTTCACTGCTAATGAAAAATTTCAGTTTGTTACAAATACTGACCTTCTAAATGGCATTTTTTCTTTTTTTGCAAATTAAAGCAAAGCCTTTGCTGTTTGTTCTAATCTTCCACAAACTGGCTGCAGTGGGAGGTCATATGCTTTACTTACAGAGCCATTTATCTAACATATGTTCTAGTATGAAATTATTTTATGACACATTTTCAGGTAAAATATCTTTATGGTTGTATTTAAAATAATTAAAAAAAAAAATACTGGAAAATGAATTTGCATTGGAACTCATCAAGGGAAAAATTTAAGAAATTATTCTTAAACCAGAAACTTGAACGCATTAAGTGTCTTTTCCAGTCTCCAGCCGTAAGCTCCCCCAACATCTGTTAGAATTTGTGTCCTAGAAAGATTCTGCAATGCCAGCAGAATTTTGTGGGCACTCAGAATGAGGCATAAGATAAAGAATAAAAGGAAGGGGGAAAAAATTAAATCACTGAATGCTGTCAGCATCACTATATATATAATCCCTTTGGTAAACAATCTATGTGGACAGTATAACAATATAAAACATAGATAAATGAGGATGCTGTAAAAGTGTTCTTGGCACAGAAACAACAACAAAAGACCATAAAAGATAAAACTTAATTAGTTGAAAGCAATATATTAAATAACTACAATGTAAGAGGAATTAATTACAGAGGACCTTAGTCAGTAATAATCCGGACTGAAACATTCAGAAAACAGGACAAAGAACATACGTACCACCCAAATGTGTGTAGAGTAAATTCATACTTACTTTATATTCTCCAATCTGCTGGAGTCTGGCTTCAATGAGGTGGAGTGCTTAACCATTTTGTACATGGTTATTACAAGAAAGATGAGATTTAGCTGTCAAAAAAGAAATAAAAGCAAAGTCAACACATCTGTAGGTGTTAATGGTAAAAGTTGGTTGTCCATTTGTCTTTGATGAATAAAGGGGGCAGTCTTCAAAGTGTCTCCCCTCTCACTGCCTGTTGTAATTTACATCTCTAGTGTTGCGAGACTCAGACAAGAGCACTGGCGCCAAAAGAAGTGGCATTCTATATCAATAAGAGCATGAAAATGCATTCAAATTGAAAGCAGACCAAAAAATGCAGCTAAAGATGAGCTCTGGGGAAGAAAGCAGAGAAAAAATACTCAGAGATCATGATGTTGTGGAAAACACATACATCTGGGACCAAAGGAAAAAACTAGCAACGTATTCAAAGCCATAAAAGGCGTTTATAAACTGAAGAAAATTCTCTTCATGCACTGGAAAAACTCACTTCCTGTGGGAAGCATAGAGGATTTACATTGTGCCACCTTGTTTGAAAACCACATTAAATCTTGGGGAAAAAAAAGAATTAAGGAAATCAGGTACAGGGAAGATTACAAGAGACAAGGTTTCAGGTTAAAATTTCAGCCCTTAAAATCAATATAATAGTTCAGAAAAATAAACAGTAAATGGATCAGTCACAACTGCAAGCTGGTGTTCAGAGAATTTTTACTAAGCCTCCACTGTAACACAATTATAATAAGTACTCCTAAAATGACTCAGCAGTGATGAAAAATATAAAACCTCTCACATTTTATCTTGGATTTTAGTGCTTACAGAATTGCATTCCTCAGTTGAAATATTTTTGCTTCTTAAAAAGAAGACATCGAAATTAAACTAGCATAAAGGCATTTCAGATTGTTAATACGGTTTTATTTTCAGAATATGAAGAAAAATTAAAATCAATGCCGACAACTAACAATAAATCAAGTAATCATATAAGGCTGCTAATTCTAACTTCAAAGATAAACAAGAGTGGTGTTGTAAAATTGAATTGATTTATTCTCTGTTACAATCTTTTCATTTTCATTTTTTATTTTCATCCTGGCCCGTCTTTCCCCTATGGAAGAACTACCAGTAAGTTGTACTATCTTGTATTTCATCTAAATGTTTTGCACACAACCGACCGAGATCAGCTGACAATCTCATGATGAAATAAACGAGATGGATGCCTTTTGTGCGTCTTCAAACGACTCGACTGCTCGCCTTATGATTTTATCATATCCACGGTCTGTGCGCTGACGTCTAAACAATGGATTAATCAATACAGTCTTTCCAGTAACCAGGCACAGGAGGTGCGCAGTGAGAACTGCAATGAAAAGCAGGAGAAGCAGCACAGGGCTTTTAGATCATGGTCTACAAAGATGCCCCGTTTGGTTTTTATGCCACCTTACCAGCCTTTTTTTTAATTCGCTGCTGGTTGAGTCGAGTAGGCTGAAACACACTGTACAAAGTGAGAAGATGTGACATGGATCTGCACAGACAGAGGGGCGTGAAAGAGCGCTCCAAAGTAACCTGGCTGAGCAGCATGTGCTTCCAGGCTGCAACCCCCCCACCCCCCTGTCATCCCTGGAGCCTCTGTTACCTTGGCAAAAAATGCCCGGGCATTGCCCTTGTTTTTCCCGAAACCCTACCGCCAGCCGCACAGCAGCCCCCCGTCACTTGGGGACAAGGAGGGGGTAGGAGCGACGAAAGA
>JABJVR010000029.1:4902010-4920892 GCA_025773905.1 Chitala chitala
AAATTCCCGGGGCTTGGCCGTTGTTTTCCCCCACACCCTCCCCCCCGCCGCACAGCAGCCCCCGGCCACTTGGGGACACGGGGGGGTTTGGTGCTCCTAATGAAAGGGGGGGGGGGGGGTTTCGAGAAAGCGTACATGCACTGAACTTTAAATGAACCGGATGAAATATTAAAGGTGCAGATGGAACTGTCCGGATGAGGAGGAGACCTCACGACGTGTCATGATCCGAGCTCGTGTTAAAGCATCTGAGGGATGCTAATGGCTCCTTGCCGGTCATTATGGTCCTTGTTCCTTCTTCACTGAGCTAATAGCCTCAGCGCCCGGAGGCAGACCAGCCGCTGAGTCCTAAAACTTTTAAGCAGACCCCCTCCCATCCCCGTCAAATGGTTTTTTCCCCGACAACCTGGCTTTATAATGTGTAGAAAAGTGAATATTAATTAAAAACTACTGAGTGTTTAAAAATTTGCTAATGCACCCCAAAAAAAGAAAACAGTCACAGCAGGATACATAATTTACTGAAAAGGAAGGCTACAGTGGCTACATTCAGGAAACGGTACACAACTTGAAAAAGTCCTCACCCCCTGCACACTTTCCAGGAAAAGCGCTGCCCGTCTGCATTATCTTCTGCCATCAGCTGTTATAAGCAGAGGAGCACCCAATACAAACCCCAGTGCGGAGCACAGACTCCACAGCCATGACTCATTACCATTACAAACAATCAATAAGGCCTCGAGTTTTATGTTACTCTTTATTAGAACAGGGATTATTGTCAAAGATTAATGCACAGTTTTTACACCTATTAAGAAAGAACGCAAGCCATTTAATTTGCTGTTAAAACCGATCACTGGAAAACTGCGCAATGTTTTCACTGCATGAAATATGGTGATTCAGAGCAAGCGATCAGTGTGAAAGTGAAACAAGGAACGGAGCATCGTAACTCCTCGCCTCCTCTTCATGTTCGTACGCCGTAAAGGGCTTTACTCAAGCTACGCTCACGTCTTAAAAAGGATCCAGGAGAGTCGCTGCATTTCTGGATAGGTCTATATAACAAACAATACACATACTGTTGAAAAAAAATACAGCGTTTCCTCCCTCAAGTTTGCACAAGAACATTTCTGAACCATTACTCAGCTGCTAGTGTGAAAGATTAAAGGGCAAAGCAATAGACAGTAAGTAGACAGCTCCAAGGGTCCATCCAGAGATTGCCACCGGCTATTTCATTTTTTGAAGCAGAGAGTACAACTCCCCCAGGTCTTTTAGCTATGAGCCCCACTGATCTATTTTGTGATAATAATGTCATGACCAGTAAATAAGAGTACGCCCATATGACACATATGTCAATATAATATGTGGTGTGTCTGGCTTCTAAAAAAAGGACCCCTCTTTTGAGCACTGCACTCAGATGCACTGCAACGATTAAATGTACACTTGACTAAACTGTGGCAATAGGCCTTAAATTGACACTTGAAACAGAACAACAGCAAGTACACTGGAAGTGTTTACAGTTGCCTAATTACTTTGAGGAAAAAAAAAAAAACGGAGCCAGTATTAACAAAAAAAAACAAACTTGAACAACTACATAAGTCAACAGATGTGCAAACTGCTACAAGTATAACATTTAGCAAGAAATGAATAATTTATTCCAAATCTAAACACTATCAATAAAAAACTGCTAAATGTATATTGCTAATGCTGAGTGAAAAAATAGGATAATACTGAATAATTTCATGCCATTATCCTAAAATCACAAAACAGCTCATGCTAGCAAACAATTACCAAAGCAAGTATCTCCGTACATTTGTCTCAGGAATGACTCTTTGTGTGAGCAGGGTATGTGGGGAATAAACTGTAATTAAACCACGGTGCTTATCACGGAAGGCGATTGCTGATACTGCAAGTGACAATTTTTTTTCCAAATAAATAATGGCGCAAAAAATAACTTACCGTAATGATAAATGTCACTGGACCGATGAAGCTCCAAATGAAGTGGTTGTCAACTCTTAGCCAACACCTGAAATTAAACGCAAACACATAACTGACAAATTCTGGAAAGCTACGCAGCAACAAATTTAAATTTATCAAAAAAGATAAAAGTGAAACATTTCGTGATAGATTAAAGGTTGCATAGTCTTTTACTATGGATTTCGTAAAGCGGGATTTAATTTCGTACAGCAGGCAGTTGAAGCACAAAACCTATCCGTGAATATCTGTTCAACATCCTACGCTACATCTAAACACACAGAATTGTACTGGAAGTTAACTCACGCTTTCTTTGTTCCATAACTGCGGTGATCAATGGCCGCAGACACACCCACAACTATCGCTGGGACAAGGTAGCCAGAAACATAGAAATATTTTTTGCGGGAATATTCACTCTCAAAAACCTCCACCAGCATGAGATAAAGCTGAACACCCTCCAAACACATCCAGGAAAATGCAGCCAGGAAGAAGAAATGTAAAATTCCTGCAATGATGGAGCAGCCAATCTGAAACACAGTCAAATAGTCCATAAGTAAAAAAAAAAAAAAAAAACGGTCAGGTGCTAATCTGTTACAAAGTGACAGTAAAGCAAGCAAAGGCAAAGTGATATAGTGCAAAACAGGGTAATAATAATACTAATAATAATAATAATACAGATATTTCAGGACTACAGAAGTGGATGTAATATCATATTGAGTAATGAATGGCACAAAGTTTTCCAACTAATTCAAGATACCAATTTCCACTCTGTCATAGTACTGCTGTCAAAACTTCTCTAAGGCTACACCTTTCTGTTATCTTACCAGGTCTTAAAGAATTTCTAAAAAAAAAAACAGACAATATAATAATTAACCTTCCATACAGTTATCTGCAAGTGAAAAATACGGACGTTCACTTAGCATAACAGGTATCAACCTCGTCTCTTGAATAATGAAGTGGAATAAAACTATTGAAAACTCATTTGAGGTCTTTTGATTTTTGGCTGGCACAGCTATGATTCTGAGTTACGCAGAACGAGAAGGGTGAAAGCGTGACCCTTTTGTCCGTATCGGCGGTGCTGACCGACCCTTGCTGTGTCAGGGAAACGGCACGGAAGGGCTGAGAGCAGACTCGTGTTCGAGCTCGTCAATTTGAGATGGAAGCTTTTATTTTTGGTGAGGAATGGAGGAAATGGATCAGAAAATCAATAGTGAAATCTCCGTGTGCTTACCCTGGGCTCCGTCATGTCAATGCCAATTAGAAAAATTAACTCGGCGATGAAGAGATTGACGCAGAGGTTTTTGTGGATGGTGTTGCGATCACTCTGCAAACCCCGGAAGAAGCAGAAAGTGAAGATGCTGATGGCTAGGCAAACCAGAGAGACGATGATCCCCACCCGCGTGATAACCGTCAAGAGCAGACCGTGCACTCCGTCACTGCCCTGTGAAATGAACAATGACACAAATTAACACGTCTGTCTGTCAATAAAAGCAGCACGGTGCCAACATACATCTTCACCGCAGGGGTGCCGAGCAGCACTGTTGCGTTTCGTGATTGGGACAAGGAAGCAAATGATTAACAACCTGACTGTGTATGTCGTGGTATAACGGAACAACAGAAAGAAAGCTGAGCTCACCACAATTTCTCGATGAGCCATAAGTATGGCAAAGTTGGTAAGGTGGCTACAAGAACAGGTTGTGTGAGTTTTATTGGCATTAAGAAGTTTGCAGCCCTGAGTGGACCAATATCCCATCATGCTTCTCTCAGAATAGTTCCAGAAGGAACAGTTTGAGTTGAAATAGTGCTCCGTCTAGGGGGAAAGAAAGATGTTATATGGCTTCAGGACATTAGCTTGCATACAAGATGTATAAGCGTAAAGTGTGTTTAATGAACACATTAGGACACAAACATTTAATGTCGTTAATTTGTGGTCAGGTAGTAAAAAGGCAAAGCCTTCTTTTCCACAGATATACTAATAACATCCATGACATCATTGATTATGAGGCCTTTTAAATATTTCATAATGGTTTATCCGTAGGGCTGCACAGTATCCATGACAGACAACAGATTTGAGTTGTACCCCTCTCAGAACCCTCTTGACAATTTTAAAAGACGGAGGATAATTGGTCCTCAAGCAATTTTATCATGCATTGTATAGGTAATCTAGGAGTTAATTTCCTGCAATTAAAGTAAATGGTATCATTTACATTCTAATGTTGATTAAACAATCAGTTTTCATTAAGAATTCACTTAAGTTCTAATAACCATTGATGCAGACTTATTTAATTTTATGTTCAATGATTTAAATAAACTCTTCTGTGACCTAGTCAAGCATTTAGAATTCAAATGGAGGGATTCTGTCTGCCTGGCTGTTCTCTCCCACTGGTTTTATGACCTCTCCATTCATTTATCAGGGGGACTTACATCAATGTGCTCCAGGGTGAAAATCACAGGCTCCGTAATAAACACACGACTGGACTCCTTGTTGATCGAGGCAGCGATAATGTGCGAGTTCACGGCAACAGAATGGTTTTCCCCATTTGCCTCGTTGCCAAATTTGATGGTGGCGTTTTCTGTGCTAAGAAACTGCCCCAGGTTTTTGTAAAGGACAAATACCAACTTTGCAACACCTAGAGGCCGAGGGGAAAAGGAAACAACGTGTGTTAAGAAAATGCTCAGGTAAACAGAGAAAATGTTTGTTTTCAAAAACGATCCCAACAACAACACTGAAAGCATTTAATCATGATAAGAAACATTTATAAAACAAGACAAATTTTCGACCTGCAATTTAAACATTGTCTGTCAAGTTTCACCATATCATTCAAGTGCAAAGTGGCAGTTTTTTTAAACAGTGTTGACATGTAATTATAGTATACTGTCAGCTTTAAAAAGCAAAAGTGACAGCACTGTCTTGTACAGTCTATCCCTTTTCACAAACAGAACAGCTAAAATGAATATTATAAGGGTAACATGGCCCGGAGTAAACGCCCACTCTTCTGCTCATGAATTTACTCACCATTTCGACTGTTGAGCTTTACTGTGTTTGAGGACAGCTGGACAGAAATACCACCTTTAGTGGTCTGGGGAAATCTAAAATCTTGCACCTGACCATCTGTACTGAGCACATAAACATCCAGGACTGAATTTTGAAGAAACCAATAATTCATGTTGATAGACAAAGGAAAAAAGAAAGAGACAGATGGTTACATTACTGTGCAGCTTAATCGTTATCAAAAATTCATTTCAGAAAATAACACATTACAGTGTTTAGAAAAACTTTTTTTCAAAAATGTAAAAGTGACTACGATAAATGTGAGCAGTAGAGAACAGAGTACATTATAGAAATGCAAACTGATAAAAATAATTAAATCTAGAGCCGGATAGAAAAACACGTTAAGGTGACATGAATAATACTCTGCTGTTTTTTTAATAATGGAACACATTTTGCATGGTAGAGAATAAGCAGCGATAAATTAAGGATACATAAAAACATGTAATCTGATTCTTGCCATCCTTGATGACTTATTCATTTAACAGGTGTTCTGACACCTGGCCCTTTAAACTGTCTTCGTACGTATGAAATCATGTCTGTCAAAGGCACCTATTGATTAACAGATTCGCTATACATCTAACCTAAAGCTTCCATGCCTCACATTTTCTAACCTATGACCATTTCAAACCTGTTCCTTTGTCTCAGACCACTGTATGTTTTTCCACAGGGCAGACGATGCGGTGCTTAATGGATCTGTTTCTATTTGTTCACTGGGAGCGAATCACTTACTTATGTTCTCTGCTGGTACTTTCACTATGGCTGGCTCCATTAGATTGTCCGCCAGGACAAAGGCTCCCTCCTCCAGCGTGTCAAGTAACATGGTTGCCGCGTGTGTCTGCTCTGTGGAGTTCATGTCCTGCCAGGACTTCAGGGCTTCAGGTCTCAGCAGGTTGTCCACAGTGTCCACTATTGCCTGTGGTCACCAAAACAGGAGCGCTTCAGTCAAGACACAACAGTGACAAAAGTCGAGCGACAGAACACCTGCAACCAATGGCACGAACGGTACTTTGGCCGACTCAAAGCATGAGAAACACACATCTCTTACTCTCCTCTACGGCTTCAGTGTGGGACATACATATTAACACAATAATTATATACATATTAAAGAACATCTATTTTGTAAACAAAGAGGCATAACATTTATAAAAGTGTGGGGAGGTAACTAATTAAATTATGCCACTTATTGTACCTTGCTGGTGTTTGGTTCAGACTTCCATAAACAACTCAGTTCTTGATTAACATTAACTGTAGATAATCCTTTAAATAAAAAGAAACCAAACTTCTATGTTTAGTCACTGTCAGCCCTGGGCATACGCCATATAGGCAAATGATACGGGCGCCGTCTGTCCATAGGGGAGCTCTGAAGAGCATGCAAAAATTATGCCGCCACATGGGTGGGGAGTGAAACTGTAATCTTGCCTAGGGCACCAAGTGACCTAGGGCCATTACTGTTAGTAAAATGTGATGTAGACCTTCATCAGCAGCACCTTAGCCTCCACCTGTGAACAACTGCTTTTCGTCATTTTATCGAGTAATTAAACTTGTTCAGCTTCTCAGTGTTCATGAGGTCCCTGTTCTGGCAATACTCCAAGTGTTCTACTGCTAACCCTTGTCCTTCTCTTCTAATTCCCGACCCAATACGTGACCTTCATCCCAGCCCTCTCCGATCCACCTTCCTCTTCATTTCCCTGAGTTGTCTTCATCCCTGACAGATTCTGCTGGTTTCCTGACCCCCAGCCTGCTTTATTGACTCTGATTAAATGTTTTTGGCTTTTTGTAAACTGCTTAATAAACAAGCTGCCCTGCCTTGTGTGAGTTATTACATTCAGGTTCTACAGATCTGCATTTCCAGTTTGTTAAATACTTATTTCCATAGCTGTCTATACTGAGTTTTTGAATTCCATAAGAAGTGTGACGATGAATTATGTAATGTAAAAAACACAATTATTGTTAAACTTGTTTAGCCCTCTATGGTTAGTACCCATAAGACTATAAGACTCCTCAAGACAATATGGTGAAATCACTTTAAAAAATAATGAAATCCGTGAGGCTAACTGGGTAATCAATGAGTGTCCCTCTATTCTGCTAATGCAGAGATAATGTAGTCTCATATCAAATATGCCAATTCCTGCTGATTCTGCACTTTTGTCTGAATTCCATCATTCTGCTCATAATGTGTTGCTAAGCAAACTAATGTTATCTTGCCTATTGATTTTGAAGCAGCCCATACACCAAAGAAAAACAGACATTTAAAACACAAACATCTAAAATACACACAACAAAAATGTCTTTAAGGCAGGCATTTGTTTAACTCCATTTTGATGTGGGTCCGTTAAGGCTGGATGTGTCTAGAACTTGAGGAAAGATTGGAGATGCTTTGGTATCTTTAAGTGGGTGAGAAACATCACTTGGTCAGAATGGGAGTCATTAAGCAAAGAGAGACACAAATTGCTTTGCCCTGGTCAACCTTACTAGTCACAAAGGACTGTAGACATTTGTTTCCAATTTACGGAAAAATTTATGACACAAATGAAAATGCGTGCTCTGATGGAAGACCTTTCCTAACTCGCAGTGCAGGGGTCAGCACACAGTCTAGAATACACGGATTTTAACGAGTCATGAAAATTAGGTATTGTAAGCAGTGATGCTACAGGTGATTTATTATAGCATGATTATGCTGAAAGACAAGTGTAAAATAAAAGTAAAGATAAATAACACAAAAAAGACAAAAAGAAGTCCTTAGAAGTGTTAACAGGCGACTGTCACTTAATGTCTTCTTATCTCAAGTCAGCCACATGTATATTAGCATTTACACAGCGGCTATTCTGAAATTCTACCAACTTGCCACTGAGAGCTTAATGTGTTATCCTGGGACTATCCAAGTCCCTTAATTTCACTTAAATTATTTGTTGGCTAATTACTCGATACCACTTTCACCCATAATTGATACATCAGCAAGTCCTGGCTTGTGCAACAGAAAAAACTACACCATGTGCAAACCATACTGCTAACCTTTATTAATCAGTCGTTTAGCAGACGCTTTATCGCAAGCACAATATGCATACGTTTAGGCATTTAGGCTGCTTCACACACAATTTAAGACATATAACTTCAGATGTTTAAAAGTTTTTCCAGACAACTGAGCACATTAGGGACCCAGAATAAAAAAAAAATTACTAATGGTCGTGTAACAGCAACAAAAACAACCCGTGGACACGTGGCAACATTCGGGGCAAATTTGTCATATAACGGCTGGAGCCGGAGGGGACTTCCAAGCCAGTCCGTCTGCCGGGACGAGTGTGGTTTCGGCCGCAGAAGAAGAACCGACAGTAAAATGCGTGAAGCAGCACAGAGAAGAGACAGAGGCTACAGACGCGATACAAAAGGTACATGCTGCCAAGGCTGCGTGAGGCAGGGGGCAAGCAGTGCAAGCAGGAGACACAAGCGTGGCTCACATACCTTCATGTACGCCCTGCAAGTCCTTTCGCGCTTTTGAAGCTTTTTCGTTAGAGAAAGAGAGATCAAACACAGACACAGAAACACACAATTAACAAATTTCGGGGCTACACCACAAGCTGACAAGTCTTTTATCCACACGGCGAAGCTTTTTCTCAGCTTTGTAATAGCCTCTTCTTTAGGATTTTTTGTCTTCTGTAACACCACTTTTAGCATTTTAACAACAGATACTCCTGAGTCATCCAAAGAATGGCATGCAGAACGCCTCTCATGGCCAGACACCCTTCCACCAGATTTACTGTTGCAGTAATGGGAATATTGTTGCTATTACACATATCTTACCATGTGAAACATGTTTATAAAATATTCATTAAAACAGACGCCTTATGTATATACTGTCATATGCTGTGTACTGTATGTGTATGCACATTTTTTTTTTTAGGTATTGTATCTATGTACACAAAACGCACGTACACATATGCAGACTCCACACAAGCAAGTTAGTGTTTATTTTCATTAACAGAGATTTTGTAAATGGTTATTTGTTGTTGTTGTTGTTTTTTTTTTTTGTCTATTCACTATAAGGAATCTTGGCAACGTATTGGCGCTAGTAAGAAAGAAAATCTCACTTGTATCATATGGGAACTCCCTGAATTATATACTGTGCGCTACAAGACTTTAGCTTAATGCAACTCTAAAGCACGGTTAAATTTACATTCCAAGTTTGAGGGAAAACACAAAGGTGTGAATCTGACCAATAAACAAGACGAGTACAACCGATATAAAACATACTCCTCCCCGGACGTAACAACCCTTTTGATTTAGAACTTCTATTGGAGCACTTAGAGCTGACAAATCCCTACGGAAGCATTAAAAAATGGGGTATGTGAAAGGGAAATAACTGTGGCCTAGGACACATGGAAAGAGGAGGTACCTTGTTGAAGCTGCGGCCAGCAGAGTCCTTCTCGCTGGGCTTCAGCTCCTGCAGCTGAGCGTCCAGGATGTCCACCAGCTGTTCCATGAGCCGCACAGACGAGCTCACGTCTCCGGCAAAGATGGGGCCTTTGGTGTGCTTGGCCAGCTCGTTGGCCAGGTTCGCCGCATTCTCCCCACTCCTGATCTGTAGTTGTGTAATTACTCTGTCAGTGAGGTTTAAAAATGCATATTTATACTTCTTAACTCTGAGAGGTGCACCTGTGTCACGTCTCTCAGTATAGCAACTTCCTGCTGTGCAGAAAGTTATTTTTTGCATCTTTGATGATATAATTGAAGCTGATAGTTCCCTTGTGTTAAATACCCTAAGATTACCTAGGGATTGTTTTTAAATGTTGAGGAAGGTGACAGCTTAAAAGTATTTATGTTTTAATGAATGCACATAATTCTAGCACATTAAACCTAAAGTATTATTGGCAACCTTTTCTTTTCCTCTGAACAAAGAGCAAAAAAAACATAAAAATAAGAATGGGTGGTGTATGCAGAATAGCTGGAACTAAAACTGGTCTGCGCCAACCTTCTGAGCCACCTGGTTCACCCAGTGCGATGTGCAGTTGCTGAGATCAGGCCCCTTTGGATGCCAGGCCCCGGTGGAGAGCACACACAAATAGGAGGCGGTCCCTGCAAAACACACACAAATAAGTACAAATGAGCCCAGCAGCCAGGAGACTTGGTAAATTAGGACAGTTTTATTAGCACAGTAATGATGATGACAACGATGAGCCTAATCATCATTATCCACATAAGCAGATAACTGTTTTAACATGGACTTAGGTCTTTTGAACTTCAGAGTTGCTTTGTGTCAGAACACACTCATGAAAAGACACTGCACGATACCACAGTTTCAGTATGTTAAATAAGATAGGCAGGTCCCTTAAACAAACTCAACAGAAAAACATAAAGGCATGTCTGTGAACTAAGAGAGGAAACATATGTGGTGAATACCTCTGGTTCCCCTGGGGCAAGGTCTCTCCACTAACATGCCTCTGAGGGTCTGAGGCCACAGAATGTCCCTCTTCTCCGTGCTTTCACAGAAGCGTTCCGGCAGGGGAAAAGATTCAATCGGCGCGATGGTTTCGGGAACTTCTGGCGGTGCTTTCGGGCCCCTGTTCCTCTCCTTCGTGCCAGCTGTTACCGTGACGTTCTCTGGTGCTCTCTGTGAAGTGGTCGTCGTGGTTGTAGTGGTGGTTTTGGGGGGCTCCGGTGTAATGGTCGTTTCCGAGAAAACTGGCACTAGAAAAAGACGGGGCAGCGGTAGAGGGCTGAGTTAGTCAAGTTCTATTATTTTCCACGTATTCGCACAGTTCTGTCTTCATTACCAAAGAATGAGACCCCATGAGGCAGACAGCGGTGATTTGCAGTTTCTAAATTACCAGCAGACTACAGAAAACCACCGTAATGTGCAATTTGTTATTTTACCCCAACTATATCTTATTCTAGGCACTAAGGCTGTACCTTAGACAAAAATAATTACTTCCTTCTTGGCAGCCGTCTTTGTTTGAGAGATGTTTAAGTATACCTGATTAAATCTCTAAGTCAGGTCCTGTATGTGTTCTTTCACCAAAAACCTTTTATTTATTTTTTTTCTTGTTTATTTTTTTAAAAAACACAGGCATAAAACGACTATAGCAACAGCAAAACAAAAACTGCTTTGTCTGCAGTGCACTTTCTGATGCTAGATTACCATTGTAGGCTCAGTCCAGTGTTTCTTTAAGGCAGTAAAAAAAATACAAATCGTTACTGCTATTATAACAAATACAAGCAAATGTCTGACAGTTTATTTTTACAGTGTAAATACATGATAATCACAATTCACGCTGAGAGACAGCAAACTCTCAAAAGAAATGGAACAATGCGTGTTTTCACAGGATGAGGATAGCAGGTTTGCAGTAACACCTCAGAATAATATGCTATAAAAGAGAGTGATAGGAAGAGTATTCCCCTAGCCTTCATTCAGCCAAAGAACAGCCTCGGTGTGGTGGTAGAAGGATGTAAAAACTTACATTTCATACATTAAATGATATCATTGACTAATATAAATGTAGCTCTTCCTATCACCTTTTCATAACAAATCTTTGCATTGATGAAACATTTCAGCACCTGCGAGACCTCAGAGAATGGCTCTGGTTTAAAAAAAAGTTTTCGACCAATCATTACAGACCCTGTGGGAGGCATGTGGATGGCACAGCATACTTCTTGTGTGTATTAAATAATGACAAACTACATTTGTAGTTCAGCAGAATTTCACATTGTGGTTGTTCGTAGAAGCTGATCTGAAGCGTTTTGTACGAGAGCTTCCTTATGTTCCATATGAACAGCAATGTATGATACAGTCCAATTATGCATTTGTGAGCACAGTGATTAAAGAATTACACAAATTTAATTAAACAAAGCCTTTCATGTTCTAAGCTAAGGCTGCTGTACGCTGGACACTCTTATTTCTGCAAGCAGCGCTGCACGTTTTACTGATATGAAGGTATGAAAGTAGGTCATTTGATGTAAACAAAAATAAAATTATTTGACAGGATTTGCTGTATTAAAATACCAGGATGCCTGATCATGAGGGCAGTAGACAAGCTTAAGAAGACGCCCAACGTGTTGGTGTGTCACTACCAAAACACTCACCAACTTAAGCAGGCACCGCAGATGTGCTTCACAAGTTAAATCACAACACAACACACGTTCGTTGACAAATGTTCGTAAAGGAATATCTATGTGTACCTGAACAGTGTTTCTAAGAAGGCTGTGCGTGGAGGACACCAGGAGACCTGACAGGAGAGCAACTGGACCAGCGAGCTCGTACATGCAGACCATCAGCAACGCCAGTCAGTTCCACTTTGAACAACACGTGCTGACTTTTCTCCAAAAATATCCTAATCCTACAGCGCCACTCAGACAGCGGGAACTTTGCTGTAATTTTTTACAAGGCGTACGTATCGTGTCGGCTACTGATGGAGGCCTTTGAGCCAACAGAATAACACACGCAGCACATTATGATTATAACCTCCTAAGGATTATGAGCTTACAGATACTGTAAGACTGCTGTCTATTCGTTAACTTTGCAGCTGCCTTAATCGACATTATCTACTCAGCTCAGTGAGCTGAGGGCCTGAAAAATTACAATGAGTAGCATATAGAAAGAGAGCATGCAGGTCACACTGATGAACATAGTGTTACCATACAACCTGCATCCGTCTGCTCTAACTCCCCTAACTGCTTGCTAAAAGATGGGTAATTATGGTTCCTGACATCTGGGGCAAGAACCTGCCTTTAAGGTTAACGGAGGAAGCATTTTAAAGCCTAGTATATCCATATGACAAACCAAGTGCGCCTCTGGATAACTGATTTACTGTCCCTTGTTGTAAATGGACCCTACACATGCTATGTTTTCAAGGAACGACCTTAACGGAATGGTGAAAAATGAAATAATGTGGATTCGGAGGCCTACTTTCCTTAAAGGTGTTTCTCCTTAAAAGTTCAGATTCAGAAGATCATTTGGTCAAACCTTGGAGGCCCACAATCCAAATGCATTTAGTTTGTGTACCTGATAACGGGAAATTAGCAAACTGTCAAATAAATTGTAGTCTGGTATGCTGGTGTCCCCATTAACCCAGAGAGTGTCACCTCCCACTGTACTGCAGCATTAGTGTGAAACAGCCATATAATCTCATTACCTTGAGACAGGATTATTATACGTAACCCACTGAAAACAAACTAAAATTAAAGTCAGAGCCATTAACGGCCTCACTCACACCATAACATCTGTCGTTAATTTGAGACAGGTTGATCCTAGGCATTTGCACGAGGTTAAGAAGGCACACACCTGACGTTTTTGGCTATACACAGATCATAAATCACACACTGCTGCTTCGAAAACAATACAAAAATCACTATGGAACTATCTACTGCCATGGACCAGGCATCTGTGAATGCAGTTCTGAACATTCTTCTTCCATTGACAAAAAAATCCAATTAGTGTATATCAGCCAGTCAGTCCAAAGGGAATCATAAAAAATGTCGTGGGATTGTCATGAAAACGTATATAATTATCTAATTTACTTTGTTAATGGTAAAAGTTGTCTTAAAACTTGAAACCATGTTTTAACATTGTATATAACTGGGGTTACTGACAGTTATGTAAACCTATGTCTGCTTAAATTACTATGTATATTGAGAACTCCTTAATAATAATAATAATAATAATAATAATAAAGAAGCAGAAAGAACAATTTATCCCACAGATAATATTCCATACTGTTTTTTTTTCAGCTCCATGCACTTGGCCACTGTCTTTGCCAGCCAAAACAAAGAGCTTTGAATCCATTCTAAGTGAGATAACCATCCCTTAGCTAAGCTAAAGAAATTCTTTACACAAGGCATTTATCACTGGTGAAATATGCAACCCAGACAGTAACCACCTATTAATGGAAAATTAGCCTAATCACTAACAGAATAGCTCAATAGAATCCCATACAGTTTAAAGCCACCTTCTGCTTTGCCAGTAATTAACCTCTAAAATAAAACAAGTTAACCCTTTGAAGAACTGAATTTTTAACCCATTACATTTTAACATCCTATTCAACAAATGCACCAATACAGCAGTACACCAACACTGGGATACTGTACATTAAAATCAGGTAAAGGAAAAAGCCCATTCTACACAAGGCACTCTCTACTGGGATCAATATAATTATGCAGAAATTGTAGAAATTCTTTTCAGAAATGACAAGCTGAAAAGAAATCAATCCAGACATCTTCACTGCAATCACACTGCATGCCTCAATAGCTAGACAGAATACGTTTTGTATACACACAGACAGAGCAATGTCTGGCCTTTTCTTATTTAGGAAAAAAAAAATTACCAACTCCTTATAAAGTGACAAAAAAGCATAGCGTACAGCCCCCAGACTGAAGGCAAAGATGTCGGGCTTGCACTTTTTGTGCGTGTGTGTGCGTGTGTGCACGATGCATGCAAAGTACAAGCCCTTGAATGCTGGTCTGGACTGTCGACAAATTCACAGATGCCTGAGAATCATTTTTCTTAGGAACTAGTACAAATCAGCTCTCACACGTCCAAACGTGATAGCCAAAGTGTGCTCTTACATAATTATTTTAACAAGAACGGTGCAACCTGTGATTCTTGCTTTAAGTGAAACTGCTGGCAGCACAATCTTTGCTATATAAAATGTATTTTTACAGTCTTACAAAGGCAGAATTTCACATCATGTCAGTACTGATACATGAGCCTCTCCAGGTATATTTTGTAAAATAATGTTGACAGTCATAAATGCATTTAATACTAATGGTACTTTAAAGAGAAAAATATATGTATAGTGTATATTAGTTCTTACTTATTAGCACATTAGCTCTGACATTGCACAGTTAATAAATGTGACATCTGTACATGTGGCCGTTCCTGACACAGACGGGCTACATTATAATAGGAAAGAATTAATAAAATGAACAAAGCAAAGATTACGCAGTATGAACAGCTTTTAGTTTTGCATTTACTGGAAGGATTCGCATGAAATGCAGATCAGGAAAGGTTTGGGCTAGAATTCACCACTGGCTAATTCTTATCAGGAGAGCGACGTCAGCAATGGGAAGTAATGAATTCCTATAGTGACATCTCACACAGAGTAAAGTGAGCAGAGGTCAGGCCATGAGGTCCTGTGTGAAAGAGTGAGTGTGGCACCCGTCGGCACCGCCTGTGTTCTGTGCTCTGCTTCTGACACAGAGCTAAAATACGAGCCTCCAGCAGCAGGCTAGTGCTCATCCGCAGGGACGTGCAGGACTGATCGCTGCGGGGAACAATAAGGGCTCCTATCAGCACTTTCAGTGACACGGGCTCAGATACATGTACACACCACCGAGAGGAAGGAGGAGGGCCGCGACAGTGGTAATTTTCCACACCGGTACATTCCCTTTCACATCCCGTCCGCTCGGACGCATCCCGCGTCCGCATAATATTGTTCAAACAAACAGTGCTATCTTTAACATTTTCCTCGAGACCTTGATCTTTGATCTAAAATAACCGGGGGCATGCGCGAGAGCCATTTACAATTCCAATTCGGTGCACCTCGCACCGCCACTGGCTTTGTAATACAAATTAAGTTCAGCACCTCGGTCCTGTTTCTGCAGTTCAGCTGCCACTGGACAGCACTGGCTGTGTGTCTGTACAATGCGAGATTTTCATCTGTTTACTGAAACACTGGGTGAAAACGGGTCTTTAAGGACAGACGTTCGTATTGCTGTTGGTGGTTACTAATCACTACCTTCTGACAGACTGATTTATCAAAGCTGCCAGTGTCTGCTTTAGCGTTCCTTTAAGGTATTTGAAATGCACTTAAATTAAATTTGAATGTCAGGAAATTTATGGGAGTTTCTTTTTAATGCATATTCATATAATACATATTCATATAATTGTTGCACTCCTGGAAAAGGATCAGTGAGAACTTGTCTGACTGTTTTTTTTTTTCCACTTTTAATAAACTAAATACATTATTTAACAGTAGGACAGGAGCTGGATCTATGTTACTAAAAGGTAAACATCTCAGAAAACAAGATGTCCCTTTAATCCCACTTACCGTCCTTGGTGGAAACTGAGAAATACTATTAAAAGAAATCTGATATACAATAAGTATAAATTTGCAAGCTACATACGTTCAGCAGTCACTTAAATGGAGAAACTGAAAGACAGGAAATGAGGTAGAGAAGCCTGTAAAAGCTGGTGGGATGACAGTGCAGTGATGTAACACATACCTATTCAGTCCTGCGGCAGCCTGTTGCATTGGAAAAGTTATTTAGCCTGAACTGTGACAGCAGACCGCTTTCAAAAGCAAAACCCGATTCAAAAAATAATCAACAGAAATTGTTTACAACTGAAATGTATGAAACTATCCTGCCATATACAGCCTTAAACAGATGGTTAGAAAATATAACTGGTTTCTCTGGTTTCCTCCCACAGTCCAAAGACATGCAGGTTAGGTTGATTGGTGTGTCCAAATTGTGTGTGTGTGTGTGTGTGTGTGTGTGTGTGTGTGCGTGCCCTGCGGTGGGTTGGTACTTTGCCCTGGGTGTCCCCTGCCCTGTGCCCTATATCTCCTGGGATGGGCTCCAAGCTTCCTGCAACCCTTAACAGGATGAAGCGGTGTAGAAGACGACTGACTGACTGACATTTTAGTTGGCTGCTTTAGTTCATGAAGCGACTTAAGAATGTCTCTTTGATATAGTCTTAAAATACATTGATTTCATCTGGCCATAACAATGCAATTGACACCTGTCAAATGCATGGGGAAAAAGGGCTAAATCTTATCCACAAAAAAAAAAAAAACAAATAAAGAACTATTTAAAGCGATGGCAGTTCTAGCTTCTTGCCTCAATCCGCCAACACCATAGATACTTGTAAGGGGGTATTTTCTTCAGCCACAAAGGGATTACAGTTCAAGCTAAACCACTTGAACTGAACTGGAAGCATTCGCTCTGATAACGCTGTTATTAGGAAATGAATGTCTAAGTGTTGCACTATACATGGATTTCAGACCAGCAGGAGCACACTGGAAACACTACGGAACACAGCAGCAGGACCAAAAAAGTCATTACTCTAACTGTCTATTAAACTCCCAATATAAAGATATTAAGCCTGCTTCATTTCAGCTCTTGACAGTCAAATTAAAAGCTTACCTCTCTGACATGACCTGGGCAATTGATCTTATTTCTCAGCACTGCTTTACTGTTCCTCTTTTGGACACTACGTGTCTCAGGGCACAAGGCGAACAATAAAGGTCTGTCTGGAGACCTGAGGGGACTTCATATACCTGCCTTGGGGAGTGTTCTTTTGGTACCCCAAGGCGACCTTGGCTGCTAGTCCAAAGAGACGCTACTCCTTTCCCGTTGGGAGAGAACCTTGTCACGCAGCCCCAAGGGCTTCAGCACGGGGACGTGGGAGAAGCCAGTTCTGCAAGTCTGCTGAAATCGTAAAGAGCTGAATCACATGCTAACTGAGACTAAGACTTTGCTTATTGCCAAGATGTGCTTTTTCACTCTCAGACGCTTCACAAACTAATAATCCTCTTTCAGAGATCAACCACATATAGAGGTTATAAAAGTACGGATGAGCCATCCTTTGCAGCTGCTGTAAAGGTTGTAAAATCTCAGAGGAACATGGACAATGACATGTAGCGAACTTCACATAAAACCAAACTGTGAAAAGCAAAAACAAGACCATTACTTACCCTGAGCAGGATCAGGTGGTCCAAACTCCAGATTATATCTTAATATGTAAAAGTTATTCCATACATAAAGTTGGTTGTCCCTTGGATTATAATCCACAGATGCAATGTACTGGTACTGATTGGGAAAGGGAATATCCACAAACTGCCCTCGGTTCTGTTTAGTGTTGTAAACATAGTCTATCAGACTCCTGCTGGCCTCACTCTCGTTTTCTTCATACGTGGACCTCACCACGTACAGCACTCCGCAGATCATGAAGGCGTTGGAGGCGGATCGCTTGTCATAGATGGTCTCCCAAGTCGCCTCAAAGCGCAGAGTGTATGGGTTCAGTTGGCTGATAACGATCATCCCGTTGTTCTGCTCCGTGGCGTAAATGACCCATAGGCCGTTCTCGTCCACCGCCAGGTCGATGTCCGTCTTCCCGCCCCACTTGTAGGGAGACGTGTCGTGGTAGTTGGCGTTGTTGATGATGGCCTCACCACTTTTGATCCTGGTCCTAAGGTCAAACTTCACAATATTTCGGGTCCTTTCCTTGTTGAAGAACACCGCTCCGTCGTAGACCACAAAGCCTGTGCCGTCCACTCGGTGAGGGAGCTTGTACGTGATGGTCTGACGGGTGCTTTGGAAATCATCAAGCGATGAATACTCAATGAGTGTGTCTGTGCGGTAAGGAGTCCAGGGCATGAAATAGACTTTATCGCCTGCTTGAAGGGGGTCTTTACACCAGGCACCCGCCTGCTGCTCCGCCTCATAGAGAAAGGAGGCGTCTCCAACTGCTTTAAGTGTCCCAGGGCAAACAAAAACTAGTAATGGGAAGAGTACAAAAAAAACAAAAAAAAAAAAAAACAAAATTTAGGTCAACTAAGCACCACATAAAATACAGACAAATGATAAAGACCATACTATGTTAATACATTGTCTTGGTAAATGGGTTGTCCAGGCAAATTAGGAATTAGAGACAAAACTGTGAAACTGTGACTAGGACTATATATAGAAAATATATTGTAAAGCAATATAGGAATTTAGTTTTGTGTGTTTTATAAAAAAAATGATCCAAAGTAAAGCTATAAAACATAATGTGTATTTATAATAAGCAAAAAAAAAGTTTTAAACACAAGCACTACTTCATAAACAGCATAAACATAAAACCAAAACAGAAAAGTTTGGAAGAAAAAAAAAAAGTATATATA